>JAVJIF010029582.1:0-51478 GCA_038442645.1 Agave tequilana | reverse complement strand
GTCAAACTTCTAGATTGAAACCCGAAATAAGGTTAATTAGATGTAATTGTGCATAGTAACTTTTAATACTAAGTTTAATTTATAGTATTTGTACATAAAAACTATGTAATACCACTTTCGATAATTGAAAATCACGTTTTCTCCCCGTTTAGGCCATATTTGGCTCTTATAAGGCTGAGTTCAGGCCAATCAGTGTTGAAAGTTTAACTTTTGATCACCTTTTCAATTAAGATTAGAATAAGTTTACTTGATAGTATTTATACATAAAAACTATGTAATACAACTCCTGGCTCTTGAAAATCACGATTTCTCCCTATTCTAGCCCTATTTAGCTCCTATATGGCCTAGTTCAAGCCAATCAGGATGAAACTTTGATTTTTTAGTCAAACTTCCTAATTAAGACTAGTAGCAAGGTTAATTGATAGTAATTATGCGTAGTAACTATGTAATACTTCTCTTGGCTCTTAAGAACCACGTTTTCTCCCTGTTTGGGCCCTACTCGGCACTTATAAAGCTTAGCTCTGGCCAATTAAGGCCGAAAGTTTGGCTTTTGGTCAAACTTTCTAATTAATACTTGAAATAAGGTTAGTTAGCAGTAATTGTACATAGAAACTTTGCAATACTACTCTCGTCTCTTGAATACTACATTTTTCTAATGTTTATTCCCTATTCGGCTCTTACATGGCCTAGTTCAGTCGATCAAGGCTGAAAGCTTGAATTTCTGTCAAACTTCCCGATTAAGACTAGAAAAGGTTAATTGGTAGTATTTATACTTAAAAATTATGTTATATAACTCTCTGATCTTAAGAACCATGTTTTCTTCCCCTTTAGGCCCTATTCAACTCTTATATGGCCGTTTAGGCCAATCGGGGATAAAATTTTGACTTTTAGTTAAACTTCCTAAGTACAACAAGAAATAAGGTTAATCGGTAGGTTTTGTATATAGAATGGTGTAATACCACTCTTGACACTTGAAAATTTTGTTTTCTCCCCGTTTAGGCCTATTCGGCTCTTTATAAAGCCTAGTTCAGGCCAATCAAAGCTGAAAGTTTGACTCTTAGTCAAACTTGTCAATTATGACTAGAAATAAGATTAATTGGTTGTATTTGAATATAAAAACTATGTATTATCATTCCTGGATCTTGAGAACCACATTTTCTCCCCATTGGGCCCTCTTCAACTCATATATATCCTAGTTCAGGCCAATCAGGTGAAAGTTTGACTTTTGCCAAACTTTCTAATTAAGACTAGAAACAAGATTAGATGGCAGTAATTGTATATGAAAACTCTGTAATACTACTCTCTGGCTCTTAAGAGCCACGTTTTCGCCATGTTTGGCCCCTATTCGACTCTTCTAAGCCTAATTCAGGCCAATAAGGGTCGGAAGTTTGACTTTTGGTCAAATTTCCCAATTAATACTATAAACAAGGTTAATTGGATATGATTGTACATAGAAACAATATAATACTACTCCCAGATCTTGAGAACCATGTTTTCCCCTATTCGAAACTTATTATAAGGCCTAGTCCAATCGGGGTTGAAAGTTTGGCATTTGGTCAAACTTCAAAATTAAGATTCGAAATAAGTTTAATAGATAATATTTGTACATCAAAACTATGCAATACCACTCTCGGCTCTTAAAAATCAGTTTTCTTCTCCCCGTTTAGGCCATATTAAACTCTTATAAGGCCTAATTCAGGCCAATCGGGACTGAAAGTTTGAGTTTTGGTCAAACTTTCTAATTAAAACTAAAACAAGGTTAATTAGTAGCATTTATAGATAGAAACTATATAGTACCACTCACAGCTCTTCAAAACCACGTTTTCCCCCCCTTTTAGGCCCTATTTGGCTCTTATAAGGCGTAATTCAAACCAATCGGGGCTGAGAGTTTGACTTTTGGTCAAACTCCCCAATTAAGGCTAGAAATAAGGTTAACTGGTAGCATCGGTGTATAGAAATAATATAATACCACTCTCGGCTCTTAAAAATCACATTTTCTCTCATTTGGGCCCTATTTGGCTCTTATATGGCCTAGTTCAGGCCAATCGGGAATGAACGTTTGACTTTTGGCCAAACTTTCCAATTAAGACAAAAACGAGATAATTTGTAGTAATTGTTTATATAAACTATGTAATACTAATCTCGGCTCTTGAACACTATGTTTTCCTCCCCGTTTTGCCCTACTCAACTCTTATAAGGTCTAGTTCAGGCCAATCAGTGCTGAAAATTTAACTTTTACCAAACTTCCCCATTAACACTTGAAACAAAGTTAGTTGGAGGTAATTGTACATAGAATCTATATAATACAACTCCCAACTCTTGAGAACCACATTTTTCCCATGTTTGTTCCTTATTCGGCTCCAATAAGACCTAGTGTAGGCCAAAAGGGCTGAAAGTTTGGCTTTGGTGAAACTTCCCAATTAAGACTTGAAATAAGTTTAACTGATAGTATTTGTACATAAAAACTATGTAAAACTACTCTCGACTCTTGAGAACCACATTCTCCCTATATTTGCTCCTTATTCGACTCTCATATGGTCTAGTTCAGGCTAATTGGGGTTGAAAGTTTGAGTTTTAGTCAAACTTCTAGATTGAAACCCGAAACAAGGTTAATTAGAAGTAATTGTGCATAGTAACTTTGTAATACTAAGTTTAATTTATAGTATTTGTACATAAAAACTATGTAATACCACTTTCGACAATGAAAATCACGTTTTCTCCCCGTTTAGGCCATATTTGGCTCTTATAAGGCTGAGTTCAGGCCAATCAGTGTTGAAAGTTTAACTTTTGATCAACCTTTTCAATTAAGATTAGAAATAAGTTTACTTGATAGTATTTATACATAAAAACTATGTAATACAACTCCTGGCTCTTGAAAATCACGATTTCTCCCTATTCTAGCCCTATTTAGCTCCTATATGGCCTAGTTCAAGCCAATCAGGGATGAAACTTTGATTTTTTAGTCAAACTTCCTAATTAAGACTAGTAGCAAGGTTAATTGATAGTAATTATGCGTAGTAACTATGTAATACTTCTCTTGGCTCTTAAGACCACGTTTTCTCCCTGTTTGGGCCCTACTCGGCACTTATAAAGCTTAGCTCTGGCCAATTAAGGCCGAAAGTTTGGCTTTTGGTCAAACTTTCTAATTAATACTTGAAATAAGGTTAATTAGCAGTAATTGTACATAGAAACTTTGCAATACTACTCTCGTCTCTTGAATACTACATTTTTCTAATGTTTATTCCCTATTCGGCTCTTACATGGCCTAGTTCAGGTCGATCAAGGCTGAAAGCTTGAATTTCTGTCAAACTTCCCGATTAAGACTAGAAAAGGTTAATTGGTAGTATTTATACTTAAAAATTATGTTATATAACTCTCTGATCTTAAGAACCATGTTTTCTTCCCCTTTAGGCCCTATTCAACTCTTATATGGCCGTTTAGGCCAATCGGGATAAAATTTTGACTTTTAGTTAACTTCCTAAGTACAACAGAAACAAGGTTAATCGGTAGGTTTTGTATATAGAATGGTGTAATACCACTCTTGACACTTGAAAATTTTGTTTTCTCCCCGTTTAGGCCTATTCGGCTCTTTATAAAGCCTAGTTCAGGCCAATCAAAGCTGAAAGTTTGACTCTTAGTCAAACTTGTCAATTATGACTAGAAATAAGATTAATTGGTTGTATTTGAATATAAAAACTATGTATTATCATTCCTGGATCTTGAGAACCACATTTTCTCCCCATTGGGCCCTCTTCAACTCATATATATCCTAGTTCAGGCCAATCAGGGTGAAAGTTTGACTTTTGGTCAAACTTTCTAATTAAGACTAGAAACAAGATTAGATGGCAGTAATTGTATATGAAAACTCTGTAATACTACTCCTGGCTCTTAAGAGCCACGTTTTCGCCATGTTTGGGCCCCTATTCGACTCTTCTAAGCCTAATTCAGGCCAATAAGGGTCGGAAGTTTGACTTTTGGTCAAATTTCCCAATTAATACTATAAACAAGGTTAATTGGATATGATTGTACATAGAAACAATATAATACTACTCCCAGATCTTGAGAACCATGTTTTCCCTATGTTTTCCCCTATCGGAACTTATTATAAGGCCTAGTCCAATCGGGGTTGAAAGTTTGGCATTTGGTCAAACTTCAAAATTAAGATTCGAAATAAGTTTAATAGATAATATTTGTACATCAAAACTATGCAATACCACTCTCGGCTCTTAAAATCGCGTTTTCTCCCCCGTTTAGGCCATATTAAACTCTTATAAGGCCTAATTCAGGCCAATCGGGACTGAAAGTTTGAGTTTTGGTCAAACTTTCTAATTAAAACTAAAAACAAGGTTAATTAGTAGCATTTATAGATAGAAACTATATAGTACCACTCACAGCTCTTCAAACCACGTTTTCCCCCCTTTTAGGCCCTATTTGGCTCTTATAAGGCGTAATTCAAACCAATCGGGGCTGAGAGTTTGACTTTTGGTCAAACTCCCCAATTAAGGCTAGAAATAAGGTTAACTGGTAGCATCGGTGTATAGAAATAATATAATACCACTCTCGGCTCTTAAAAACCACATTTTCTCTCATTTGGGCCCTATTTGGCTCTTATATGGCCTAGTTCAGGCCAATCGGGAATGAACGTTTGACTTTTGGCCAAACTTTCCAATTAAGACAAAAACGAGATAATTTGTAGTAATTGTTTATATAAACTATGTAATACTAATCTCGGCTCTTGAACACTATGTTTTCCTCCCCGTTTTGCCCTACTCAACTCTTATAAGGTCTAGTTCAGGCCAATCAGTGCTGAAAATTTAACTTTTACCAAACTTCCCCATTAACACTTGAAACAAAGTTAGTTGGAGGTAATTGTACATAGAATCTATATAATACAACTCCCAACTCTTGAGAACCACATTTTTCCCATGTTTGTTCCTTATTCGGCTCCAATAAGACCTAGTGTAGGCCAAAAGGGCTGAAAGTTTGGCTTTGGGTGAAACTTCCCAATTAAGACTTGAAATAAGTTTAACTGATAGTATTTGTACATAAAAACTATGTAAAACTACTCTCGACTCTTGAGAACCACATTCTCCCTATATTTGCTCCTTATTCGACTCTCATATGGTCTAGTTCAGGCTAATTGGGGTTGAAAGTTTGAGTTTTAGTCAAACTTCTAGATTGAAACCCGAAACAAGGTTAATTAGAAGTAATTGTGCATAGTAACTTTGTAATACTAAGTTTAATTTATAGTATTTGTACATAAAAACTATGTAATACCACTTTCGACAATTGAAAATCACGTTTTCTCCCCGTTTAGGCCATATTTGGCTCTTATAAGGCTGAGTTCAGGCCAATCAGTGTTGAAAGTTTAACTTTTGATCAACCTTTTCAATAAGATTAGAAATAAGTTTACTTGATAGTATTTATACATAAAAACTATGTAATACAACTCCTGGCTCTTGAAAATCACGATTTCTCCCCTATTCTAGCCCTATTTAGCTCTATCTATATTGGAAGAAACTTTGATTTTTTAGTCAAACTTCCTAATTAAGACTAGTAGCAAGGTTAATTGATAGTAATTATGCGTAGTAACTATGTAATACTTCTCTTGGCTCTTAAGAACCACGTTTTCTCCCTGTTTGGGCCCTACTCGGCACTTATAAAGCTTAGCTCTGGCCAATTAAGGCCGAAAGTTTGGCTTTTGGTCAAACTTTCTAATTAATACTTGAAATAAGGTTAATTAGCAGTAATTGTACATAGAAACTTTGCAATACTACTCTCGTCTCTTTGAATACTACATTTTTCTAATGTTTATTCCCTATTCGGCTCTTACATGGCCTAGTTCAGGTCGATCAAGGCTGAAAGCTTGAATTTCTGTCAAACTTCCCGATTAAGACTAGAAAAAGGTTAATTGGTAGTATTTATACTTAAAAATTATGTTATATAACTCTCTGATCTTAAGAACCATGTTTTCTTCCCCTTTAGGCCCTATTCAACTCTTATATGGCCGTTTAGGCCAATCGGGGATAAAATTTTGACTTTTAGTTAAACTTCCTAAGTACAACAAGAAACAAGGTTAATCGGTAGGTTTTGTATATAGAATGGTGTAATACCACTCTTGACACTTGAAAATTTTGTTTTCTCCCCGTTTAGGCCTATTCGGCTCTTTATAAAGCCTAGTTCAGGCCAATCAAAGCTGAAAGTTTGACTCTTAGTCAAACTTGTCAATTATGACTAGAAATAAGATTAATTGGTTGTATTTGAATATAAAAACTATGTATTATCATTCCTGGATCTTGAGAACCACATTTTCTCCCCATTGGGCCCTCTTCAACTCATATATATCCTAGTTCAGGCCAATCAGGGTGAAAGTTGACTTTTGGTCAAACTTTCTAATTAAGACTAGAAACAAGATTAGATGGCAGTAATTGTATATGAAAACTCTGTAATACTACTCCTGGCTCTTAAGAGCCACGTTTTCGCCATGTTTGGGCCCTATTCGACTCTTCTAAGCCTAATTCAGGCCAATAAGGGTCGGAAGTTTGACTTTTGGTCAAATTTCCCATTAATACTATAAACAAGGTTAATTGGATATGATTGTACATAGAAACAATATAATACTACTCCCAGATCTTGAGAACCATGTTTTCCCTATGTTTTCCCCTATTCGGAACTTATTATAAGGCCTAGTCCAATCGGGGTTGAAAGTTTGGCATTTGGTCAAACTTCAAAATAAAGATTCGAAATAAGTTTAATAGATAATATTTGTACATCAAAACTATGCAATACCACTCTCGGCTCTTAAAAATCGCGTTTTCTCCCCGTTTAGGCCATATTAAACTCTTATAAGGCCTAATTCAGGCCAATCGGGACTGAAAGTTAAGTTTTGGTCAAACTTTCTAATTAAAACTAAAAACAAGGTTAATTAGTAGCATTTATAGATAGAAACTATATAGTACCACTCACAGCTCTTCAAAACCACGTTTTCCCCCTTTTAGGCCCTATTTGGCTCTTATAAGGCGTAATTCAAACCAATCTGGGCTGAGAGTTTGACTTTTGGTCAAACTCCCCAATTAAGGCTAGAAATAAGGTTAACTGGTAGCATCGGTATATAGAAATAGTATAATACCACTCTCAGCTCTTAAAAACACATTTTCTCTCATTTGGGCCCTATTTGGCTCTTATATGGCCTAGTTCAGGCCAATCGGGAATGAACGTTTGACTTTTGGTCAAACTTTCCAATTAAGACAAAAACGAGATAATTTGTAGTAATTGTTTATATAAACTATGTAATACTAATCTCGGCTCTTGAACACTATGTTTTCCTCCCCTTTTGCCCTACTCAACTCTTATAAGGTCTAGTTCAGGCCAATCAGTGCTGAAAATTTAACTTTTACCAAACTTCCCCATTAACACTTGAAACAAAGTTAGTTTGAGGTAATTGTACATAGAATCTATATAATACAACTCCCAACTCTTGAGAACCACTTTTTTCCCATATTTGTTCCTTATTCAGCTCCAATAAGACCTAGTGTAGGCTAAAAGGGCTGAAAGTTTGGCTTTGGGTGAAACTTCCCAATTAAGACTTGAAATAAGTTTAACTGATAGTATTTGTACATAAAAACTATGTAAACTACTCTCGACTCTTAAAACCACATTCTCTCTATATTTGCTCCTTATTCGACTCTCATATGGTCTAGTTCAGGCTAATTGGGGTTGAAAGTTTGAGTTTTAGTCAAACTTCTAGATTGAAACCCGAAGCAAGGTTAATTAGAAGTAATTGTGCATAGTAACTTTGAAAACACCTAGAGGGGGGTGAATAGGTGTTAGTGCTAATCTAGAACTTAATGCAAAACTAAGTGCGCTAAATGCGGAAGCTAATGCAAATTATGCACAAACTAATACAATACAACAGTGTAGCCGAATTCCCCTTGCGAGGCTCTGGACTAACTCCCCTTGATTCCCCTTGAAATGGGTTGAGGCGCTATGTGAAGCTCTTGTTGGATGAGTATAAGTTAGGCACACACACACAAGCAATCCAAGCAATGTGCACACAATCAAGCCAAGCAATCAAGGATATAGCAATATGGATTATGCAAGGCACAAACAAGCAAATAAATATGACAAGATGAATTATGCTCAACACAAGCAAATATGATATGAATGAAGAATGATGCTTTGCACAAAATGTAAAGAGAATAGAGTTGAGAGAAATTGGATCAAACGCTAACACAAGATTTGTTTCGAGGTTCGAGTACCCAACTCTACATCCCCGCCTACACCACCGTGTAGGATTTCCAAACCACTATAGGAGTACCAAACTCCTCTCTCAACCTTTACAAAGCCACCGAGGCTATACACCACAATCCACCTCTACCGAAAGGGATAAGGCCCGTAGCCAATACAACAACCACAGCCAACACCTCTACCGAAGAGGGTTTACAACCAAACTCAATCACCTCACACTTGAGGGATACAAATCAATCACCCGATCACCTCTACCGAAGAGGGATACAACAAGAATAAGGGTGTACAACTTAGAGGTTACAACAACAACCTCAAAACTCTCTCTTTCTTTTTCTCTTTCTTTCCACAAAACAAGATCCTAATAGATTAGGATAGTATGATAGCTCAAGTGTGGAAAACTAGGTGTTTGGAAAACAAGCAACAAAGAAAAACACTTGGAAAATTCTTGCAAAAGATATAAAATGAAAACCAAGACAAATCTCCCAAAATATTCTTTTCTTTGATTTTTCCAAAAACCTAAAACAATAAAGATTGAAAGATTAAAGCCCGAAACACTTTTGAAAAACTCTTTTAACACTTCAGAAACCAGAATTTTTTTCTCTTCAAAAACTTAGCCAAAATCCCAAAGAGATGGGGTTTTTATAGCCCCAACAGAAAACTAGCCGTTAGAGCTGAGTTGGCAGCTCTGACAGGCAACGATCGACCGGTCCGGTCGACCGCCAACGTCAGAAATATGACCGTTGGGCAACAACGGTCGACCGGCCCAGTCGACCGAAACAAACCGAGAGCAGAACTTTTCTGCAGCGGTCGACCGCCCGGTCGACCCAAACAAACAGAGAGCAGAGCTCTCAGACCCGGTCGACCGGCCCGGTCGACCGTTTTTGTGTCTGCCCAGACGTTCACATCTGTGCACGTCGGTCGACCCATAGGGTCGACCGGCTCTTGGTGCGGTCGACCGTCCGGGTCGACCGACCAGCCTGTCAGCACAAAAAAGACAGAAAACTTTGGAAAAATATTTTCTAAAAAATCTTTTATCTCTTTTAAAAATACCATAAAAATTGTTTTATCATTTTATATTGAAACTCAAACAAGTGATAAAAATTTCAAGACAATATATCAACATATCAATTCATTTTTGTGTCTTGCCAATTTTATCAAAAACAAAACTTGTATTTTTATCAAACTTGATTTTTTAATAGGAAATCAGATTTTCCTAAAAACTTATAGAAATACAAAAACATGATATTTGATCATTATTAAGCATGATGCATATGGACATAGGTCTAATACAGATTCAACAATATATCATAGTTTTTGTCTTTAATTTCAAAAATAGTTTTATACCAAAACATAAAACTACATGAATAGGTATGTCAAACTAAATTTGTATAAGTCATATAAGCATGTATGTATATCTAGAACATATCTAATATACATAGAAATAAAGTAAACTTGTTTTGATCAACTATTCATGAAAACCAAAAATCCAAATCATGAAACGTGTGTGTTGTGCACTTGAGCATATCAACTATACTAAACTTTACAAATGGATCTAAAACACACTATCTAAACTATGGATACCTAAGTCTTTGTGTCATCAAGAAGACTTGCTCCAAAACTCCATCCATGGGCTAGGTAATGTGTGATCTTGACGCTTTGGCCCTGGAATCATCATGAAAAGCTTCTAAACTCCTTGTTGAAGCTAATCACCAACTAATATCTTGGTTAATGATCTGAAACTTAAACAACACAAGATTATTAGTAAACATAACTACATGAGTTAATCATCATCAAAACTAGAGTAGAAGGCCTTTGGGCCAACAATCTCCCCCTTTTTTGATGATGACAAAACTCATGAAGTTATATATGCATGGATTAAAGTTAAGCTTCAAGGAAGCTCCCCTTAACTCATGCATAGACATAAATAATAAGATATGGAAATGAATGTGCATAAAACATGTATGCATCAATATGCATAAACACAAACACATGTTCTAAAGCTCTAGTTACCAATTAAATCAATAAAGCATTAACAACAAAAACACTAGAGGCTCTAGATACCAATAAAACGTAAAACTTACAATAAATAATAAAACTTAATATATGCAAAAACATAAGTATGCATATATAAAAACATGTTAAACTCTCAAATAATTCTCCCCCTTTTTGTCAATCATCAACAAAGGGTAAACAAGGTAAAATCAAATCAACCAAAATTTTCTCGCCCTTTTTGTCAAGCAAAAAGATCAAGAAAGGGGTTAAACAATCCAAACAATAAAACAATGTTCTCCCCTTTTTTTTGTCTAAAACAAAAAAAAAAGTCAATAAGGGGTGACTATAAACAACATGATATCAATAGAAAATATGTCAATGAAGCATCTTGATATCACTTGAAATAACATGGATCAATAGATGTTATATGCTATATACATTCATGAAGAGGAAGACGCTAAGTTAGCTTCCCTACACATATGCATTACATGAAGGAGGGATGTGAAGCCCTAATTCACATAACACACATTATGTAATGAATAAGAGGAGATGTGAAGCTCCCCCTACACACGTGTACCACATAAAGATGAGATGTTAAGCTCTTCAATACACAATACACTCAACATGAATCTATATGCATATAGTCAATACAAATCAAAACTTTTATATTTTTTCAAAAAAAATTAGATACCAATTTTAAGTAAAACACATGAAACATCTTGATATCAATTGAAATTAAACATAATAAATTTTGAATGTCTAAACAAATTTTGATACTAATTGTAAATGATTTTCATATTAAACATATGATACCAATATGAAATTTTCAATCATAAAGTAAGGGAGTGGAAACAAATACCAATTGAAGAATCACCAATTGAAGTACAAAATTAAATTTTCTCCCCCTTTATGAAATACCAACTAAAAGAATGCATGAGCTTGATATCAATTTAAAAGTAATCAATTTAAACAAAATGAAGCTCAAGCACTAGTATAAACAAGATTTTGTGAAAAATTTATCTTAAGCACAAATAAAATGTGTATGAAATAGAATGAGTACCAATCACCAATAGATGATACCAATTGAAAATATACATACACAATAAACATATGAGTATACAAAAGGATCAAAATGATACCAATTGAAAGAGTTCAATGATACCAATTGACATAGCAATAAGTTCAAGTGTATACATCAAGGTTCAAGTTTTAAATGATTTTCACTTTAAAGCATACAAGACCATGATCTCCCATCCATCCGCCCATTGATGGTAGGGTTTTTTAAAAAAAATAGATTTGAAAATAAGCTTAGTTTGAAAATCACTACCAAATTGAAAAATACCGTAACTAGTTAAATGGAAAATCTTTTAAAACTAGTACGAAATCCTTCAAGTAAGGAATAAACAACAATTGTTTTTCATGAAACATGAAATCCACATGATATCAAACACTCAAGTCAATTAAGCATAATATAACTCATGAAAACAAACACATGAGTAAATAAGAAATGTGAGTGTACTAATAAAGTGTGAATATCATAATCATGAAGATTTTTTATTAAGCTCAATTATTCCTTAAATATTGAAAACACGAAAATCATCAAAACTTATTTAATCTTCACGGCATATGTATGTCTAATACAAACTAAAGTATACATACATATCTAAAACACAATGAGTCCATAAATATATGCATTAAGGCACGTGGCTCAAAAGGATAAACATGTATATCTAATAGTTTGGACAAGATAGATATATACATGAAGTTAACCATTTAAACACAAAATCAAACTAAATATTTACCAAAACACATTCATTTCAAGGTATATGTATGAATTGTCAACACAATAAGTATACATACATATCCCTAAACACAATTAAGTCCATATATAAATTTGCATGAAAGGCAAATGACTCAAGGGGTATACATGTATATCTTAAAGTTTGGCAATGCAACCATATACATGAAGTGAAAAACTCATAAAACAAATCCAAAATGGGAATACAAGTTTAAAATGTATGAATCATCAAAACTAGACTATACTAGCACATCTAATGGGTTCAAATAAGCAATCAAGCCCAAACATATATAAATTTATTTGTGGCCCACTATATGTAAAGTATAAATCCTAATTTTAATGAAAACTAATATCTAAACAAGTAATCTTAACATGAAGCATCAAAACATAATAACGAAATCACCATGATAAACTAAACATGATTATTATGTAATTCACATGTATTAGATTCATGATGTACATTATAGTTTAAACAAAAATGAGAACACTAAGAATGGGTTCATACAAGCATGTGTGTCTCAATACTATATATGTATGTCAAGGATCTAATAATCATGGCATTAACATACTAATCCAAAGACAATGAAACATGCTATAAAACATCAAAGATACAAAACATATATGATCAATATGTACATGCATGTGCATTAGATCTAGGTCATACAAATAAGTCCATATAAAACATGGATGTTTCAACCAACTAATAAGTATAACACTAATCTAATTAACATGGCATATTCATGATGATCACTAAACATCAAATCATGCTATGAGAAATAAACATGGAAAGCATGTATACATAAGGAGTTAGAGATTCGATACCAAAACCAATGAGGGCACCGCTCTATTTCTCCAAAACAAAGGTGGTCCAATCCACCAAATCTTCCCTTGAAAGTGATGCATCCAATTGATCTCCTTTAAGTACGGAACGCATCCACTCCAAGGTGTCATCACTCTCACGTCATGTGAGAGCCCACACCTACATCAAAAATAATAGGAGGGGTGGTCTTTGGTACCCTATCTTCTTGGGTCCAAGGGGGTTAGTACCTTCTCTAACCCAAACAAATTTCTTTGCTAAATTCTCAACATGTAAACGATCATAGCAAAATTTAGCAAGATGGCCTTTTCGGCCACAATGTGTACATGTGTACACATGAGCATACATGTGTTGATGGTGTCCGTGTGGAGCATGTGTATGCCGTGGAGGGTGTGCATGCATAAAAGTTGGAACTTGTTTCTTACGAACCAAGGTTTCCAAGCGAGTGTGGTTCATGGCACATTGGCTCATAGTGGAGCCCAAACAATCTACTCTCTTCTTTAACATACAAATATCGTCATTAATCCTAGAAGAAGAGGTACATGCATTAGGTAGACTAGATGAAGCTACACTAGCATGGCAAACATGAGCATCAATCATATTTTGCAAAACAACATTTTTCTTTAAACACACATTTAAATCATTTGAAATGGAAATGATTTTATTTTTCAAATCAACATTCTCCTTTAAGACAAAATCAATTTTAGAAGACAAGTTTTCATTTTTCTTCAAAATAACATGGCAATCATTTTTAGTTTTTAAAAATTCATTTTCTTTTAGTGCAAGATCAAGTTGAGATTTTAATGAATCCCTCTCATTAGCAATCTCCTCTTTCTCTTGCAAAACAACATCAAGTCTAGAATGTAAACTCTTATTTTCATTTTCAAGTCCTAGACTTTTCTTTTTCAAAATCTTATAATTTTCAATTAATTTTTCGCAAACAATAGAAAGTTCTTCATTTAAAGCATGGGCATCAAAATTGTCACATGAAGAACTAGAGCAATCATCACTATTTAAGTGGGGTTCCGAATGTACCTCAAGGGAGTCATTCCCTTGGACCATGAAGCATTGTGAATCGGATTCTCCACTAGATTCCTCCGGTTGGTTTGGCACTTGAAGCTCGGAGGTGGTGGTGGTTGTTGTTAACTTGTTCCACACTGCAAAAGCGGAATCAAGGTTAGAAACACGTAAAAGATAATCTTTAGATAAAGTGCTTCTAATGGCCTCTAGGGCTTGTGCATTGGCCCCTATATGATTGCGATCACTAAGGAAGGATTCCTTGGTAATAGCAAGATAAACTTTATGACCTAGAGTTTGTAAATAAACGGTCATCCTAATCTTCCAAACATGAATGTTGGAAGGGTCATACATAGGTAGGGTCATGAAGGCCATGGTAAACTATATGTGTGCAAACAAGCAAATGCAAACAATAGATTAGCAAGCAAATGGATCTCACTCCTAGGATGTTAAGCCTACGTATCAGGAGCACTAGCTCTGATACCAATTGAAAAATACCTAGAGGGGGGGGTGAATAGGTGTTAGTGCTAATCTAGAACTTAATGCAAAACTAAGTGCGCTAAATGCGGAAGCTAATGCAAATTATGCACAAACTAATACAATACAACAAGTGTAGCCGAATTCCCCTTGCGAGGCTCTGGACTAACTCCCCTTGATTCCCCTTGAAATGGGTTGAGGCGCTATGTGAAGCTCTTGTTGGATGAGTATAAGTTAGGCACACACACACAAGCAATCCAAGCAATGTGCACACAATCAAGCCAAGCAATCAAGGATATAGCAATATGGATTATGCAAGGCACAACACAAGCAAATAAATATGACAAGATGAATTATGCTCAACACAAGCAAATATGATATGAATGAAGAATGATGCTTTGCACAAATGTAAAGAGAATAGAGTTGAGAGAAATTGGATCAAACGCTAACACAAAGATTTGTTTCGAGGTTCGAGTACCCAACTCTACATCCCCGCCTACACCACCGTGTAGGATTTCCCAAACCACTATAGGAGTACCAAACTCCTCTCTCAACCTTTACAAAGCCACCGAGGCTATACAACCACAATCCACCTTTACCGAAGAGGGATAAGGCCGTAGCCAATACAACAACCACAGCCAACACCTCTACCGAAGAGGGTTTACAACCAAACTCAATCACCTCACACTTGAGGGATACAAACCAATCACCCGATCACCTCTACCGAAGAGGGATACAACAAGAATAAGGTGTACAACTTAGAGGTTACAACAACAACCTCAAAACTCTCTCTTTCTTTTTCTCTTTTCTTTTCCACAAAACAAGATCCTAATAGATTAGGATAGTATGATAGCTCAAGTGTGGAAAACTAGGTGTTTGGAAAACAAGCAACAAAGAAAAACACTTGGAAAAATTCTTGCAAAAGATATAAAATGAAAACCAAGACAAATCTCCCAAAATATTCTTTTCTTTGATTTTTCCAAAAACCTAAAACAATAAAGATTGAAAGATTAAAGCCCCAAACACTTTTGAAAAACTCTTTTAAACACTTCAGAAAACCAGAATTTTTTCTCTTCAAAAACTTAGCCAAAATCCCCAAAGAGATGGGGTTTTTATAGCCCCAACAGAAAACTAGCCGTTAGAGCTGAGTTGGCAGCTCTGACAGGCAACGGTCGACCGGTCCGGTCGACCGCCAACGGTCAGAAATATGACCGTTGGGCAACAACGGTCGACCGGCCCGGTCGACCGAAACAAACTGAGAGCAGAACTTTTCTGCAGCGGTCGACCGCCCGGTCGACCCAAACAAACAGAGAGCAGAGCTCTCAGACCCGGTCGACCGGCTCGGTCGACCGTTTTTGTGTCTGCCCAGACGTGCACATCTGTGCACGTCGGTCGACCCTATGGGTCGACCGGCTCTTGGTGCGGTCGACCGTCCGGGTCGACCGACCAGCCTGTCAGCACAAAAAAGACAGAAAATTTGGAAAAATATTTTCTAAAAAATCTTTTATCTCTTTTAAAAATACCATAAAAATTGTTTTATCATTTTATATTGAAACTCAAACAAGTGATAAAAATTTCAAGACAATATATCAACATATCAATTCATTTTTGTGTCTTGCCAATTTTATCAAAAACAAAACTTGTATTTTTATCAAACTTGATTTTTCAATAGGAAATCAGATTTTCCTAAAACTTATAGAAATACAAAAACATGATATTTGATCATTATTAAGCATGATGCATATGGACATAGGTCTAATACACATTCAACAAATATATCATAGTTTTTGTCTTTAATTTCAAAATATGTTTTATACCAAAACATAAAACTACATGAATAGGTATGTCAAACTAAGTTTGTATAAGTCATATAAGCATGTATGTATATCTAGAACATATCTAATATACATAGAAATAAAGTAAACTTGTTTTGATCAAACTATTCATGAAAACCAAAATCCAAATCATGAAACGTGTGTGTTGTGCACTTGAGCATATCAACTATACTAAACTTTACAAATGGATCTAAAACACACTATCTAAACTATGGATACCTAAGTCTTTGTGTCATCAAGAAGACTTGCTCCAAAACTCCATCCATGGGCTAGGCAATGTGTGATCTTGACGCTTTGGCCCTGGAATCATCATGAAAAGCTTCTAAACTCCTTGTTGAAGCTAATTACCAACTAATATCTTGGTTAATGATCTGAAACTTAAACAACACAAGATTATTAGTAAACATAACTACATGAGTTAATCATCATCAAAACTAGAGTGGAAGGCCTTTGGGCCAACAACTTTGTAATACTAAGTTTAATTTATAGTATTTGTACATAAAACTATGTAATACCACTTTCGACAATTGAAAATCACGTTTTCTCCCCGTTTAGGCCATATTTAGCTCTTATAAGGCTGAGTTCAGGCCAATCAGTGTTGAAAGTTTAACTTTTGATACTTTTCAATAAAGATTAGAAATAAGTTTACTTGATAGCATTTATACATAAAAACTATGTAATACAACTCCTGGCTCTTGAAAATCACGATTTCTCCCTATTCTATCCCTATTTAGCTCCTATATGGGATGAAACTTTGATTTTTTAGTCGAACTTTCTAATTAAGACTAGTAGCAAGGTTAATTGATAGTAATTATGCGTAGTAAATATGTAATACTTCTCTTGGCTCTTAAGAACCACATTTTCTCCCTGTTTGGGCCCTACTCGGCACTTATAAAGCTTAGCTCTGGCCAATTAAGGCCGAAAGTTTGGCTTTTGGTCAAACTTTCTAATTAATACTTGAAATAAGGTTAATTAGCAGTAATTGTACATAGAAACTTTGCAATACTACTCTCATCTCGTCTCTTGAATACTACATTTTTCTAATGTTTATTCCCTATTTGGTTCTTACATGGCCTAGTTCAGGTCGATCAAGGCTGAAAGCTTGAATTTCTATCAAACTTCCCGATTAAGACTAGAAAAAGGTTAATTGATAGTATTTATACTTAAAAATTATGTTATAAAACTCTCTGACCTTAAGAACCATGTTTTCTTCCCCTTTAGGCCCTATTCAACTCTTATATGGCCGTTTAGGCCAATCGAGGATAAAATTTTGACTTTTAGTTAAACTTCATAAGTACAACAAGAAACAAGGTTAATCGGTAGGTATTGTATAAAGAATGGTGTAATACCACTCTTGACACTTGAAAATTTTGTTTTCTCCCCGTTTAGGCCTATTCGGCTCTTTATAAAGCCTAGTTCAGGCCAATCAAAGCTGAAAGTTTGACTCTTAGTCAAACTTGTCAATTATGACCAGAAATAAGGTTAATTGGTTGTATTTGAATATAAAAAACTATGTATTATCATTCCTGGATCTTGAGAACCACATTTTCTCCCCATTGGGCCCTCTTCAACTCATATATATCCTAGTTCAGGCCAATCAGGGTGAAAGTTTGACTTTTGGTCAAACTTTCTAATTAAGACTAGAAACAAGATTAGATGGCAGTAATTGTATATGAAAACTCTGTAATACTATTCCTGGCTCTTAAGAGCCACGTTCTCGCCATGTTTGGGCCCCTATTCGACTCTTCTAAGCCTAATTCAGGCCAATAAGGGTCGGAAGTTTGACTTTTGATCAAATTTCCCAATTAATACTATAAACAAGGTTAATTAGATATGATTGTACATAGAAACAATATAATACTACTCCCAGATCTTGAGAACCCTGTTTTTCCTATGTTTCCCCTATTCGGAACTTATTATAAGGCCTAGTTCAATTGGGGTTGAAAGTTTGGCATTTGGTCAAACTTCAAAATTAAGATTCGAAATAAGTTTAATAGATAATATTTGTACATCAAAACTATGCGATACCACTCTTGGCTCTTAAAAATCGCGTTTTCTCCCCATTTAGGCATATTAAACTCTTATAAGACCTAATTCAGGCCAATCAGGACTGAAAGTTTGAGTTTTGGTCAAACTTTCTAATTAAAACTAAAAACAAGGTTAATTAGTCGCATTTATAGATAAAAACTATATAGTACCACTCACAGCTCTCCAAAACCACGTTTTCCCCCCTTTTATGCCCTATTTGGCTCTAATAAGGCGTAATTCAAACCAATCGGGGCTGAGAGTTTGACTTTTGGTCAAACACCCAAATTAAGGTTAGAAATAAGGTTAAACTGGTAGCATCGGTATATAGAAATAATATAATACCACTCTCGGCTCTTAAAAACCACATTTTCTCTCATTTGGGCCCTATTTGGCTCTTATATGGCCTAGTTCAGGCCAATCGGGAATGCACGTTTGACTTTTGGCCAAACTTTCCAATTAAGACAAAAAACGAGATAATTTGTAGTAATTGTTTATATAAACTATGTGATACTAATCTCGGCTCTTGAACATTATGTTTTCCTCCCCGTTTTGCCCTACTCAAATCTTATAAGGTCTAGTTCAGGCCAATCAGTGCTGAAAATTTAACTTTTACCAAACTTCCCTATTAACACTTGAAACAAAGTTTGTTGGAGGTAATTGAACATAGAATCTATATAATACAACTCCCAACTCTTGAGAACCACATTTTTCCCATGTTCGTTCCTTATTCGGCTCCAATAAGACCTAGTGTAGGCCAAAAGGGCTGAAAGTTTGGCTTTGGGTGAAACTTCCCAATTAAGACTTGAAATAAGTTTAACTGATAGTATTTGTACATGAAAACAATGTAAAATTACTTTCGACTCTTGAGAACCACATTCTCCCTATATTTGCTCCTTATTCGACTCTCATATGGTCTAGTTCAGCTACTTGGGGTTGAAAGTTTGAGTTTTAGTCAAACTTCTAAATTGAAACCCGAAACAAGATTAATTGGAAGTAATTGTCCATAGTAACTTTGTAATACTAAATTTAATTTATAGTATTTGTACATAAAAACTATGTAATACCACTTTTGACAATTGAAAATCACGTTTTCTCCCCGTTTAGGCCATATTTGGCTCTTATAAGGCTGAGTTCAGGCCAATCAGTGTTGAAAGTTTAACTTTTGATCAACCTTTTCAATTAAGATTAGAAATAAGTTTACTTGATAGTATTTATACATAAAAACTATGTAATACAACTCCTGGCTCTTGAAAATCACGATTTCTCCCTATTCTAGCCCTATTTAGCTCCTATAAGGTCTAGTTCAAGCCAATCAGGGATGAAACTTTGATTTTTTAGTCAAACTTTCTAATTAAGACTAGTAGCAAGGTTAATTGATAGTAATTATGCGTAGTAACTATGTAAACTTCTCTTGACTCTTAAGTACCACGTTTTCTCCGTGTTTGGGCCCTACTCGGCACTTATAAAGCTTAGCTCTGGCCAATTAAGGCCGAAAGTTTGGCTTTTGGTCAAACTTTCTAATTAATACTTGAAATAAGGTTAATTAGCAGTAATTGTACAAAGAAACTTTGCAATACAACTCTCGTCTCTTGAATGATACATTTTTCTAATGTTTATTCCCTATTCGGCTCTTACATGGCCTAGCTCAGGTCGATCAAGGCTGAAAGCTTGAATTTCTGTCAAACTTCCCGATTAAAACTAGAAAAAAGTTAATTAGTAGTATTTATACTTAAAAATTATGTTATATAACTCTCTGATCTTAAGAACCATATTTTCTTCCCCTTTAGGCCCTATTCAACTCTTTTATGGTCGTTTAGGCCAATCGGGGATAAAATTTTGACTTTTAGTTAAACTTCCTAAGTACAATAAGAAATAAGGTTAATCGGTAGGTTTTGTATATAGAATGATGTAGTACCACTCTTGACACTTGAAAATTTTGTTTTCTCCCCGTTTAGGCCTATTCGGCTCTTTATAAAGCCTAGTTCAGGCCAATCAAAGCTGAAAGTTTGACTCTTAGTCAAACTTGTCAATTATGACTAGAAATAAGATTAATTGGATGTATTTGAATATAAAAACTATGTATTATCATTCCTGGATCTTGAGAACCACATTTTCTCCCCATTGGGCCCTCTTCAACTCATATATATCCTAGTTCAGGCCAATCAGGGTGAAAGTTTGACTTTTGGTCAAACTTTCTAATTAAGACTAGAAACAAGATTAGATGGCAGTAATTGTATATGAAAACTATGTAATACTACTCCTGGCTCTTAAGAGCCACGTTCTCGCCATGTTTGGGCCCCTATTCGACTCTTCTAAGCCTCAGGCCAATAAGTGCTGAAAGTTTGACTTTTGGTCAAATTTCCCAATTAATACTATAAACAAGGCTAATTGGATATGATTGTACATAGAAACAATATAATACTACTCCCAGATCTTGAGAACCCTATTTTTCCTATGTTTTCCCCTATTCGGAACTTATTATAAGGCCTAATCCAATCGGGGTTGAAAGTTTGGCATTTAGTCAAACTTCAAAATTAAGATTCAAAATAGGTTTAATAGATAATATTAGTACATCAAAACTATGCAATACCGCTCTCGGCTCTTAAAAGTCGCATTTTCTCCCCATTTAGGCCATATTAAACTCTTATAAGGGCTAATTCAGGCCAATCGGGACTTAAAGTTTGAGTTTTGGTCAAACTTTCTAATTGATTGGTATCCAATATTGCATATTTTTACATCATAATTCCCATACATATTACAAATAAATATGTGATTTTTATTCCTCTTCTCTACATATTTGCAGGTACACACTTAATGGAGAGATATCCAAATAATCACTTAATTAACACTAATTAAGTGATTATCCAAGATTAAAGATAAAGCCAAATTCAAATCCAGATCCAGAAAGATCCGCGCAACAAACGAAGATTCCAGATATACCACGTGGCTAACCTCCTAACAAACAAATCCTACCAGAAAATCTGGGCTCAACGGCCCAGATTTTGCCGCCAACTTGCAAGATTCTCCAGATCTGGCGGCAGTTACAGGGAGATTTGGCCTCGGATTTTGCGCCAACAAACTTGCTTCTGGATCCTTCATCTTGGGCTATAAATATGTGACCTTGGACCTACGAGCTGAAACTGATCAGAGAAGAGAGGGAGCTTAGTTCATAGTTTTGTATTTTGATAGTTTTTGTTTAGGGTTTTTAGCTCTCTATGATCTTCTTCCTCCCTAGATTTCATTGTAAAAGAGAGTGATTGTGAGAGAGAGAGCTTGTGTAATCAAGAGTGACACTTGAAGCAACAAGGATTGATCCATTCTCCATCCTCTACTTGAGCTTGATTCTAGTTTGTTTTCTTTCACTTTACTTGCTTTGTTAATTTCTAGCAATTTATTCATGCTTTGTTTTCTTTTTGTAATGGCTTGTAGTAGCTAATTCCTTCTCCATGAACTAGCTAACTACTACCTTGCTAACTTCTAACTCATGCGTGATTGCTTTACTTCATCTTGCAATTTGTATGGTCTTCTCTTCTCCGATGGGTTTCTTTCATTCTTGGCAAGATCTAGTTGTAATTCTCCATATGATTCATGTGTGCCTCACTTGGAGCCTAGTCTTCGAACTAGTGCCTTGATGGAACATGGAGATGGAAGCACCAATATGCTATTTGATGTATAACTTCACTACTTCCATTAGTGAATGTTGTATGTTTTTTCATTTGTATCACTTGAGTGTAGCTCTTTTGATTCCATTAGTGAAAGTCCATTTGTAGGCCGATGACCATCTATGGAGGCTACAAGACAAGTCCAAGAATGAATCCCCATCATCCAAGTGGGAAAGTAATTAGACCACAAGCAAGACAAATACATGCCGATGAATCAACATGAGGCACGCATCACTATCACGGAGTTTAGTTAGTTTAGCAAGGTAGTTAAGGTTAGCTAGTCATGGATTTCTTGCATTCAAAGTTTTCTTGATTTTACTTTCTTTTTAGTTGTTAGTTCAAATCCATCTCAATCTTGATTTCTCCCAATTTCCACCATGAACATAGCCATCCTTTCTTTTATTTGTTTTCTTTTGATTCTTTATTCTTTTGAAACATAGAAGAATTCTCGTTTCCTCTTCTCACTAGTATCGTGAAAGCTTCTATCGCTAGCTCTCCCTGAGATCCGACTCGGTATAGCCTTGTGCTATAACGGAGACAAGAAAGGGTACATCAAATACATTCTTATACACATAATAAGTACACCTTTTCAGTCTAATCAAAATGGCGCCGTTGCCGGGGAGAGCGACGTATTTTTTGGTTTAAAGTGAAGTACTAAACTATTATTCTTCTCTGTTGCAGGTTTCAGGAGAAGAAAACAGGAAATTCTTTACTGCAGTAACATCTAAGTGAACCTGGCTCTCTGCTCAAGAAAGCAGAGACCAGGCTTCCACTGAAGAGCCGCGGACCCGCGGCATATCCAGTGGAAACGCGGCACTCCTGAGAGAACTTCTCTCCAGTTTTCTGCAGGGCCTCTGGTTCTGAAAATACTGCTGTTTCTATACTTGATTTCCTGTATACTTCACTGTATTCCTGTTAATTAATACAACAGTAAAAATTGGTTGATAATTGCTAAAAATTGTTTAGACACTTGCATTTTAGGCACGTGTCTTTCAATTCTTTACTTTTACTGTTGAAGAGTGCGTGGAGGCAAGGTACGTGTTTGCATTGCATTTAGACTAGGACAAACTCTTGCTTGATTTTCTTGCTTTGAGTGTATCCTAGCTATATTTCTTGTACACTTGCACAATTCAAATTTAAGGGCATACCCGTAAATAAGATAAGGTGGGGGAGGTCATTACCCTTTCCTTAGCCCGAAAACCACAACCCAAGCACTCACTAACCCAAGCCCTAATTTAAAATCAAGTAGACGTTGGCCCTAGGGACATCTCGGACTCATTTAGGAGATTATCCTAAGGGGGAAAAGTGTTGGAATTTAACTCTTGCAAAATCGGTGTCTAGGAAAGGGTTGAGGGCCGAAAGCCCGAAGGTTGCTGGTTACTTAATTAAGGAACATCTCCGGACGGAAAACCTCCCACCAACCTTACCCTTCCCTGGCTGATTTGCTTATAGTCAGAGTCTACACCAAACCTCCTGTGGACAGTCTATTTAGGAGTCATCTAGGACCAGAAACCCTAGACAAGCTTGGATTGATTTTTTCTTTTGTTGTTTGTTATTTTTTCTTTTTCGCTGGTGTGATCGGTGCACGTTGTTTGTGATTGTATATACAATAGTGGTTTTGTGATCCTAATTCTTTCTACACTTACACTTCACAACCACTTCATCATGACCAACAACGTCTCACTTCAGGATCGATTTTATCCGATTCGCACCTCCATTCCTTCATGCATTCTTCTCCCCGAGCCTAATGGAAACAATTTGAGCTGAAACCACAATTCATTAGTACACTTCCCCATTTCCATGGTCTAGAGTCTGAGGACGCGTACCTCTTTATTCGTGAGTTTGAAGAGGTATGCCAAATGATGAGAATATCCCAACTTTCCGAGGATGCTGTTAGGTTACGGTTCATACCGTTTGCACTTAAAGATTTAGCTAAGAAATGGCTTTATAGTCTTCCTGTCAGTTCCATATCTTCATGGGATGATTTTGTTAAGGTCTTTCTTAGGAAATTCTATTCTATCACAAAACAGCCCTCATGAGAAAAAACATAATGCAATTCAAGCAAGAACAAAATGAACCTTTCTGGAAATATCTTGAGCGTTTCAAAGACCTCTTAGCCCTATGTCCCCATCATGGCATAGAGAAATGGCGTCTATGCCAGATTATCTATGATGGATTAGATTACCAAACGAAAACACTTTTAGAATCCTTGTGCCAAGGGGAATTCCTGAAAAAAGATGAACATCAGGGGTGGGATCTCTTTGAAACCCTAGCTGAGAAAACCATTCAGTGGGAGTCATGCCCTGATAAACCGACTCCCACCACTTCCAGAACTGGTACACAATCCAAAGAATCCTCTCTAGCTTCAGAAATCAAGATCACACAATTAATGAAGAGGATAGAGTTGCTTGAGTCAAAAGGGAATTCTGTGGTCAACCAGGTCAACCCATTGCCTTTAATTAGACCAGGTTGCACCAATTGTCAAGACCTTAGCCATGTTGTTGAGGAGTGTCCATTGTATCAGCCCCCATTTCAGGAGAACATGAATGCAGCATTTACCAGACCCCCATACTCCAATACTTACAATTCAGGATGGCAGAACCATCCAAATTTTCCATGGAGTCAGTCTGGTACTGAGCATCATATGCCACCACTTCCACATCTGTACAATGCTCAGTTTCATCCATCCAGTTTCGATCAGAATTCACTGTATATTCATCCATCTCACAGTTCACCACAGTCTTATCAGTCTTATCAGAATCCTCCACCATTCTACCAATCACAGTTCCAATCTCCATATCCTCAACATCCACCCCAAAATAATTCTGAAATATCTGAGTTGAAACAAATGATAGAAACCTTAACAAAGAACCAGCAACAGGAGTTGAATGAAATGAAGGTCCAGATCAAGCAATTGGCTGAGAATCAAAAGGACTGTTCTTAAGCCAGCCATTGCTAAATCCCAAAGTTGAAAATTCAGGACCCAGTCACTGTCATGCCATTCATACCCTGAGATCTGGTAAACAAGTTGACAATAAGGTTTCTAGTCCACAATCTCATCCAGTACCAAAGCAAACTCCTCATGTCCAAATGTCACCAACTTCTGACAAACCATCCTCTAGTTCAGAGCCATCCACTTCTAAAGCCAAGGGTAAAGAAAAGGTAGATGAGCATACATACAAGCCTATAGTTCCATATCCAAATAGGCTTCTAAATAACAAGTCAAATGCTCACATGGAGAAAATAAAAGAAACATTCAATAAGGTCCAAGTCAATGTCCCTCTTCTTGATGCCATTCAACAAGTGCCATCATATGCCAAATTTTTGAAGGAAATGTGCACCAAGAAGAGGAAGACCCAAGTCCCTAAAAAAGTCTTCCTTGCATCATCCATCAATGAGTTGCTCACTGGTCCAATTCCTGTTAAATACAAAGACCCAGGGAGCCCCACCATTTCATGCATCATAGGACAGACTAACATCAATAGGGCACTTCTTGATTTGGGGGCCAGTATCAATCTCCTACCTTTCTCTGTGTACCAACAATTAGGGTTAGGTGATCTCCACCCAACCCAAATGACCATTCAATTGGCTGACCGCTCTGTTACTAAACCCAAGGGGGTAATTCAAGATGTCCTGGTCAAAGTTGGAGAATTCTTTTATCCAGTTGACTTTGTTGTCCTTGAAACAAAACCAGTATCAAATTCAAATCAAAGGGCACAAATTCCTGTCATTCTGGGTCGACCATTCCTGGCTACTGCAAATGCAATCATTAATTGCCGGAATGGATCAATGAGGTTGACTTTTGGTAACATGACACATGAACACAATGTCTTCCACACACAGCCTCACAAAACAAAAGATCAAACATTTGAGGTTAATTTCATTAGTAATAATTGTGAGGAGGAAGGTGAAGATCCAAAAGATGAGTCACAATCTTGTGATTCTCTTATCCGAGTACCCTTTCAAACGGGGAAAGTTGATTTGGATACTTTCACTTTCAATGAGCCAACTAAGACTGTATTTGAACCTCCAATTGATATATCATTTGAAGACTTGTTTGCTGATGAGATCATGTGCTTAGATGAGTCAACTCGGGGTAAGTTAGCTGATTGTCCACTTCCGGATGTTGATTTGAGTTTTGAAGAATTATATGGAGAAGAGCTAAAATTTCTTAACATTGGAAGTGATGAGATTCTGAGTGAGAGTGGTGATAAGGACTTTGTTTGTAAACGATGTGGTGGAATGAGTATGGATGAAAATAACAACCAATTGAAACTGGAAACACCTAGGGTTAGAATAATTCAGACCGTTTCCCAATGGAGCTCAAGAAAGAGAACACATTGGAACGATGAGAAACGGGCCAGAGGGAAGCGACCAAAAGCCCAGGTGAGAGTTACACTTGTATATTCCTTGTAAATAATTTCTTCCCCTTCCATTTTGTTTCATGCATACATATATCATAATGCATTGAGGACAATGCATGAAATAAGTGTGGGGGAGGGTTTACTAACTTAGAGTTTTTAGAATTTCTTTCTTTACACTTCTTTTAGAGTTTTAGATTTTCTTTATTTTACACCTCTTTTAATAAATAAAATAAAAAAAATAATAAAATAAAAACTTTTTGAAATAAGAAACAATGTTTTGATCTATTTTTAAGAAAGTTAAGATGTATCTTAGAGATTAAGAAAGCCTTAATTATGATATCTTAAACATAGTTGAAGTAATAGATCTTGTTTGAGATTATAGGCTAAGTAAGTAAAATTGGTGAGATATTTTTATCTTGAATTTTTTGCCTTAGATAATATGCACTTTACACTTACACATTTCTGGGATGGAGACAAAGACCAAAAATGCCATATAAATAAAAAAAAAAAGAAAGAAAAAAATATATAAATAAAAGATCACTTATTAAGCTGGATAACTATGCCTCAAGAAGCATGGTTACTCACGCCTAACGGTGATCTCACTTATTAAGCTGGATAATTGTGCCTCAAGAAGCATGATTATTCACGCCTAACGGTGATTATAAATAATCCCCTTTAGTTTTGTGGCCTTTTTCACTCGAGACCTTAAACCCGAGGGATGTTTTCTCATTTGGTGCCCTAAGACCTTCTGGTTTGGGAGTCATCGGTTAAAGGCTCGTTACAAGGGTGAACTAGAAAGCCTAAACTAAGGGAAGAAAAAAGAAAAATAAAAAAATAAATATATATGAATAAATGGCTTTATGGTTGGAGTTGAAATCCCAAGAAACCTTCACTTACACGGTGTGCATATTATTTAGGTTTCATGAAAGATAAAATATTCAATCCAATTTTGAATTCTTACCTTAATTAAAAACAAGATCTTGCATAGATACTAAGTTTAAGGAAGAATGATTATAGGTGGACTTATGACCTAGGATCACTTATATTTTTGCAAAAATAGTTCGTAAACTTGTCTCTTATTCAAAATGCATTTTCAAAATACTAACATTTGTTTTCTTTCTTTATGGATTTTGTGGGTGTAATCCGCTGAAAACCCTCAGGAGACAACACTCCTCCTCTAGGGTAACCTAGAGGTTTAACGGCTTGTTGCACACGCTCAGTGCAATCGCGTCACCTGCGAAAGTGGTGTAATAAAATTGGTAGTTTAGATTTTCTTTCTTTGTTTTGCTCGGGACGAGCAAAAGAATAAGTGTGGGGGTGTGATTGGTATCCAATATTGCATATTTTACATCATAATTCCCATACATATTACAAATAAATATGTGATTTTTATTCCTCTTCTCTACATATTTGCAGGTACACACTTAATGGAGAGATATCCAAATAATCACTTAATTAACACTAATTAAGTGATTAATCCAAGATTAAAGATAAAGCCAAATTCAAATCCAGATCCAGAAAGATCCGCGCAACAAACGAAGATTCCAGATATACCACGTGGCTAACCTCCTAACAAACAAATCCTACCAGAAAATCTGGGCTCAACGGCCCAGATTTTGCCGCCAACTTGCAAGATTCTCCAGATCTGGCGGCAGTTACAGGGAGATTTGGCCTCGGATTTTGCGCCAACAAACTTGCTTCTGGATCCTTCATCTTGGGCTATAAATATGTGACCTTGGACCTACGAGCTGAAACTGATCAGAGAAGAGAGGGAGCTTAGTTCATAGTTTTGTATTTTGATAGTTTTTGTTTAGGGTTTTTAGCTCTCTATGATCTTCTTCCTCCCTAGATTTCATTGTAAAAGAGAGTGATTGTGAGAGAGAGAGAGCTTGTGTAATCAAGAGTGACACTTGAAGCAACAAGGATTGATCCATTCTCCATCCTCTACTTGAGCTTGATTCTAGTTTGTTTTCTTTCACTTTACTTGCTTTGTTAATTTCTAGCAATTTATTCATGCTTTGTTTTCTTTTTGTAATGGCTTGTAGTAGCTAATTCCTTCTCCATGAACTAGCTAACTACTACCTTGCTAACTTCTAACTCATGCGTGATTGCTTTACTTCATCTTGCAATTTGTATGGTCTTCTCTTCTCCGATGGGTTTCTTTTCATTTCTTGGCAAGATCTAGTTGTAATTCTCCATATGATTCATGTGTGCCTCACTTGGAGCCTAGTCTTCGAACTAGTGCCTTGATGGAACATGGAGATGGAAGCACCAATATGCTATTTGATGTATAACTTCACTACTTCCATTAGTGAATGTTGTATGTTTTTTCATTTGTATCACTTGAGTGTAGCTCTTTTGATTCCATTAGTGAAAGTCCATTTGTAGGCCGATGACCATCTATGGAGGCTACAAGACAAGTCCAAGAATGAATCCCCATCATCCAAGTGGGAAAGTAATTAGACCACAAGCAAGACAAATACATGCCGATGAATCAACATGAGGCACGCATCACTATCACGGAGTTTAGTTAGTTTAGCAAGGTAGTTAAGGTTAGCTAGTCATGGATTTCTTGCATTCAAAGTTTTCTTGATTTTACTTTCTTTTTAGTTGTTAGTTCAAATCCATCTCAATCTTGATTTCTCCCGATTTCCACCATGAACATAGCCATCCTTTCTTTTATTTGTTTTTCTTTTGATTCTTTATTCTTTTGAAACATAGAAGAATTCTCGTTTCCTCTTCTCACTAGTATCGTGAAAGCTTCTATCGCTAGCTCTCCCTGAGATCCGACTCGGTATAGCCTTGTGCTATAACGGAGACAAGAAAGGGTACATCAAATACATTCTTATACACATAATAAGTACACCTTTTCAGTCTAATCAAAATGATCACAAACAAAAATCAAACAAACAAACAAACAAAAGAAAGAAAGAAAATTCTAACCTAAGTTAGGGTAGACTTAGACCTTGACGACTCCTAACAAATAGATCGTCCACGGGAGGTTTAGTGCAGACTCTAACCACAAGCTAATCGGCCAGGGAAGGGTAAGGTTGGTGGGAGGTTTTCCGTCGGAGACGTTCCTTAATTAAGTAACCAGCAACCTTCGGGCTTTCGGCCCTCAACCCCTTTCCTAGACACCGATTTTGCAAGAGTTAAATTCCAACACTTTTCCCCCTTAGGATAATCTCCTAAATGAGTCCGAGATGTCCCTAGGGCCAACGTCTACTTGTTATTAATTTAGGCTTGGGTAATTGTGCCTCAAGAAGCATGATTATTCACGCCTAACGGTGATTAAGAATAATCCCTCTTAGTTTTGTGGCCTTTTTCACTCGAGTCCTTAAACCCGAGGGATGTTTCCTCATCTGGTGCCCTAAGACCATCTGGTCTGGGAGTCATCGGTTATAGGCTCGCTACATGG
Organism: Agave tequilana; assembly: GCA_038442645.1. Taxonomy (NCBI): domain Eukaryota; kingdom Viridiplantae; phylum Streptophyta; class Magnoliopsida; order Asparagales; family Asparagaceae; genus Agave; species Agave tequilana. The sequence goes on along the minus strand of JAVJIF010029582.1, from coordinate 21,823 downwards.
GTGAATTAGAAAGCCTAATAAAACTAAGGGAAGAAAAGAAAAAAGAATATATATAAATAAATGGCTTGATGGTTAGAGTTGAAATCCCAGAAATTTTCACAGAGCACGGTGTGCATATTATCTAGGTTTTATGAAAGATAAAATATTCAATCCAATTTTGAATTCTTACCTTAATTAAAGACAAGATCTTGCATGGATACTAAGTTTAAGGAAGAATGATTATAGGTGGACTTATGACCTAGGATCACTTATATTTTCGCAAAAATAGTTCGTAAACATGTCTCTTATTCAAAATGCGTTTTCAAAATACTAACATTTGTCTTCTTTCTTTATGGATTTTGTGGGTGTAATCCGCTGAAAACCCTCAGGAGACAACACTCCTCCTCTAGGGTAACCTAGAGGTTTAACGGCTTGTTGCACATGCTCAGTGCAATCGCGTCACCTGCGAAAGTGGTGTAATAAAATTGGTAGTTTAGATTTTCTTTCTTTGTTTTGCTCGGGACGAGCAAAAGAATAAGTGTGGGGGTGTGATTGGTATCCAATATTGCATATTTTACATCATAATTCCCATGCATATTACAAATAAATATATGAATTTTAATCCTCTTCTCTACATATTTGCAGGTACACATTTAAGAGAGAGATTTTCAAATAATTACTTAATTACCACTAATTAAGTGATTAATCCAAGCTTAAGGATAAAGCCAAATCTAAACCCAGATCCAGAGAGATTCGCGCAACAAACAGAGAATCCAAGTAGTCCACGTGGCTAACCAACTCTCAACTGAACTGTACCAGAAAGATCTGGACCAACGGCCCAGATCTGGCCGCAATCCCGCGGCAATCCGCGGCAATCTTGGGCCGTTAGATCTCCGGATTTTGTGGCAACAAACTACTCTCCAGAAGCTTCCCATTTCTCCTATAAATACCCCATGAAGACCTGCGAGCTGAGACGGATCAGAGAAGAGAGGAGATTAGTTTTAGGTGTTGTAATTTTCATTTTTCTCTAGGTTTTGTTCTTTAGTTCCCTCTTCTTCTCTATCCCTAGATTTCATTACAAAAGAGAGTGATTGTGAGGGAGAGAGCTTGTGTAATCAAGGGTGACAACTTGAAGCTATGCAAGGATTGATCCATCCTCCATTCCTCTACTTGAGTTTGATTCTAGTTTCTTGTGCTTTCTTTACATGCTTTATTACTTGCTTTGTTTAGTTCTTGCAATTTACTTCAAGCTTTGTTTTAGTTCTTTAATGGCTTCTTGTAGCTAGATTTTCATTCCATGTACTAGTTTACCACTAGCTTAGCCACTTCACTACTCATGGGTGATTGCTTTTGTTAATCTTGCAAGTGTATGATCTTCTCTTCTCCGATGGTTAAACCACCATCTTGCAAATGAGAAAGTAATTAGGTCGACACGCTAGACGAATCCATAGCCAACGGAGTGACAACGTTAGGCAAGCTTTCATTATCAAGGAGTTTGGTAAGTCTTGGCAAGCTAGCAAGGTAATCTAGTCTTGGATCACTTTCTTTAAGTTTTCTTATTCTTTTCTTGTGAATACAATATCCACATCACTTCTTGATTTCTTTTCCACTTCCACATGAACATATCCATCTTCTTTTGGTTTCTTTTGCATTTGCTTCATTAAGTTTATAAGTAAGAGAAGAATACTAGTTTTATCACTTCACTACCATACGTTAAAGCTTCTATCGCGAGCTCTCCCTGAGATCCGACTCGGTATAGCCTTGTGCTATAGCGGAGACAAGAAAGGGTACATCAAACACATTTACTACATAATTAGTACACCTTTTCCGTCTAACCACTAATTAAAACTAAAAACAAGGTTAATTAGTAGCATTTATAGATAGAAACTATATAGTACCACTCACAGCTCTTAAAAACCACGTTTTCCCCCTTTTAGGCCCTATTTGGCTCTTATAAGGCGTAATTCAAACCAATCGGGGCTGAGAGTTTGACTTTTGGTCAAACTCCCAATTAAGGCTAGAAATAAGGTTAACTGGTAGCATCGGTGTATAGAAATAATATAATACCACTCTCGGCTCTTAAAAATCACATTTTCTCTCATTTGGGCCCTATTTGGCTCTTATATGGCCTAGTTCAGGCCAATCGGGAATGAACGTTTGACTTTTGGCCAAACTTTCCAATTGAGACAAAAAACGAGATAATTTGTAGTAATTATTTAAATAAACTATGTGATACTAATCTAGGCTCTTGAACATTATGTTTTCCTCCCCGTTTTGCCCTACTCAAATCTTATAAGGTTTAGTTCAGGCCAATCAGTGCTGAAAATTTAACTTTTACCAAACTTCCCTGTTAACACTTGAAACAAAGTTAGTTGGAGGTAATTGTACATAGAATCTATATAATACAACTCCCAACTCTTGAGAACCACATTTTTTCCATGTTTGTTCCTTATTCGGCTCCAATAAGACCTAATGTAGGCCAAAAGGGCTGAAAGTTTGGCTTTGGGTGAAACTTCCCAATTAAGACTTGAAATAAGTTTAACTGATATTATTTGTACATGAAAACTATGTAAAACTACTCTCGACTCTTGAGAACCACATTCTCCCTATATTTACTCCTTATTCGACTCTCATATGGTCTAGTTCAGGCTAATCGGGGTAGAAAGTTTGAGTTTTAGTCAAACTTCTAGATTGAAACCCGAAACAAGGTTAATTAGAAGTAATTGTGCAAAGTAACTTTGAAATACTAAGTTTAATTTATAGTATTTGTACATAAAAACTATGTAATATCACTTTTGACAATTGAAAATCACGTTTTCTCCCCGTTTAGGCCATATTTGGCTCTTATAAGGCTGAGTTCAGGCCAATCAGTGTTGAAAGTTTAACTTTTGATCAACCTTTTCAATTAAGATTAGAAATAAGTTTACTTGATAGTATTTATACATAAAAACTATGTAATACAACTCCTGGCCCTTGAAAATCACGATTTCTCCCTATTGTAGCCCTATTAGCTCCTATATGGTCTAGTTCAAGCCAATCAGGGATGAAACTTTGATTTTTTAGTAAAACTTCCTAATTAAGACTAGTAGCAAGGTTAATTGATAGTAATTATGCGTAGTAACTATGTAATACTTCTCTTGACTCTTAAGTACCACGTTTTCTCCCTGTTTGGGCCCTACTCGGCACTTATAAAGCTTAGCTCTGGCCAATTAAGGCCGAAAGTTTGGCTTTCGGTCAAACTTTCTAATTAATACTTGAAATAAGGTTAATTAGCAGTAATTGTATAAAGAAACTTTGCAATACTACTCTCGTCTCTTGAATACTACATTTTTCTAATGTTTATTCCCTATTCGGCTCTTACATGGCCTAGCTTAGGTCGATCAAGGCTGAAAGCTTGAATTTCTGTCAAACATCCCGATTAAGACTAGAAAAAAGTTAGTTGGTAGTATTTATACTTAAAAATTATGTTATATAACTCTCTGATCTTAAGAACCATGTTTTCTCCCCTTTAGGCCCTATTCAACTCTTATATGGCCGTTTAGGCCAATCGGGGATAAAATTTTGACTTTTAGTTAAACTTCCTAAGTACAATAAGAAACAAGGTTAATCGGTAGGTTTTGTATATAGAATGATGTAGTACCACTCTTGACACTTGAAAATTTTGTTTTCTCCCTGTTTAGGCCTATTCGGCTCTTTATAAAGCCTAGTTCAGGCCAATCAAAGCTGAAAGTTTGACTCTTAGTCAAACTTGTCAATTATGACTAGAAATAAGATTAATTGGATGTATTTGAATATAAAAACTATGTATTATCATTCCTGGATCTTGAGAACCACATTTTCTCCCCATTGGGCCCTCTTCAACTCATATATATCCTAGTTCAGGCCAATCAGGGTTAAAGTTTGACTTTTGGTCAAACTTTCTAATTAAGACTAGAAACAAGATTAGATGGCAGTAATTGTATATGAAAACTCTGTATTACTACTCCTGGCTCTTAAGAGCCACGTTCTCGCCATGTTTGGGCCCCTATTCGACTCTTCTAAGCCTCAGGCCAATAAGTGCCGAAAGTTTGACTTTTGGTCAAATTTCCCAATTAATACTATAAACAAGGTTAATTGGATATGATTGTACATAGAAATAATATAATACTACTCCCAGATCTTGAGAACCCTATTTTTCTTATATTTTCCCCTATTCGGAACTTATTATAAGGCCTAATCCAATCGAGGTTGAAAGTTTGGCATTTAGTCAAACTTCAAAATTAAGATTCAAAATAGGTTTAATAGATAATATTAGTACATCAAAACTATGCAATACCACTCTCGGCTCTTAAAAATCGCATTTTCTCCCCATTTAGGCCATATTAAACTCTTATAAGGGCTAATTCAGGCCAATCGGGACTTAAAGTTTGAGTTTTGGTCAAACTTTCTAATTAAAACTAAAAAAGGTTAATTAGTAGCATTTATAGATAGAAACTATATAGTACCACTCACAGCTCTTAAAATCACGTTTTCCCCCCTTTTAGGCCCTATTTGGCTCTTATAAGGCGTAATTCAAACCAATCGGGGCTGAGAGTTTGACTTTTGGTCAAACTCCCCAATTAAGGCTAGAAATAAGGTTAACTGGTAGCATCGGTGTATAGAAATAGTATAATACCACTCTCGGCTCTTAAAAATCACATTTTCTCTCATTTGGGCCCTATTTGGCTCTTATATGGCCTAGTTCAGGCCAATCGGGAATGAACGTTTGACTTTTGGCCAAACTTTCTAATTGAGACAAAAAACGAGATAATTTGTAGTAATTATTTAAATAAGCTATGTGATACTAATCTAGGCTCTTGAACATTATGTTTTCCTCCCCGTTTTGCCCTACTCAAATCTTATAAGGTTTAGTTCAGGCCAATCAGTGCTGAAAATTTAATTTTTACCAAACTTCCCCGTTAACACTTGAAACAAAGTTAGTTGGAGGTAATTGTACATAGAATCTATATAATACAACTCCCAACTCTTGAGAACCACATTTTTTCCATGTTTGTTCCTTATTCGGCTCCAATAAGACCTAGTGTAGGCCAAAAGGGCTGAAAGTTTGGCTTTGGGTGAAACTTCCCAATTAAGACTTGAAATAAGTTTAACTGATATTATTTGTACATGAAAACTATGTAAAACTACTCTCGACTCTTGAGAACCACATTCTCCCTATATTTGCTCCTTATTCGACTCTCATATGGTCTAGTTCAGGCTAATCGGGGTAGAAAGTTTGAGTTTTAGTCAAACTTCTAGATTGAAACCCGAAACAAGGTTAATTAGAAGTAATTGTGCATAGTAACTTTGAAATACTAAGTTTAATTTATAGTATTTGTACATAAAAACTATGTAATACCACTTTTGACAATTGAAAATCACGTTTTCTCCCCGTTTAGGCCATATTTGGCTCTTATAAGGCTGAGTTCAGGCCAATCAGTGTTGAAAGTTTAACTTTTGATCATCCTTTTCAATTAAGATTAGAAATAAGTTTACTTGATAGTATTTATACATAAAAACTATGTAATACAACTCCTGGCCCTTGAAAATCACGATTTCTCCCTATTGTAGCCCTATTTAGCTCCTATATGGTCTAGTTCAAGCCAATCAGGGATGAAACTTTGATTTTTTAGTAAAACTTCCTAATTAAGACTAGTAGCAAGGTTAATTGATAGTAATTATGCGTAGTAACTATGTAATACTTCTCTTGACTCTTAAGTACCACGTTTTCTCCCTGTTTGGGCCCTACTCGGCACTTATAAAGCTTAGCTCTGGCCAATTAAGGCCGAAAGTTTGGCTTTCGGTCAAACTTTCTAATTAATACTTGAAATAAGGTTAATTAGCAGTAATTGTATAAAGAAACTTTGCAATACTACTCTCGTCTCTTGAATACTACATTTTTCTAATGTTTATTCCCTATTCGGCTCTTACATGGCCTAGCTTAGGTCGATCAAGGCTGAAAGCTTGAATTTCTGTCAAACATCCCGATTAAGACTAGAAAAAGTTAGTTGGTAGTATTTATACTTAAAAATTATGTTATATAACTCTCTGATCTTAAGAACCATGTTTCTCCCCTTTAGGCCCTATTCAACTCTTATATGGCCGTTTAGGCCAATCGGGGATAAAATTTTGACTTTTAGTTAAACTTCCTAAGTACAATAAGAAACAAGGTTAATCGGTAGGTTTTGTATATAGAATGATGTAGTACCACTCTTGACACTTGAAAATTTTGTTTTCTCCCTGTTTAGGCCTATTCGGCTCTTTATAAAGCCTAGTTCAGGCCAATCAAAGCTGAAAGTTTGACTCTTAGTCAAACTTGTCAATTATGACTAGAAATAAGATTAATGGATGTATTTGAATATAAAAACTATGTATTATCATTCCTGGATCTTGAGAACCACATTTTCTCCCCATTGGGCCCTCTTCAACTCATATATATCCTAGTTCAGGCCAATCAGGGTTAAAGTTTGACTTTTGGTCAAACTTTCTAATTAAGACTAGAAACAAGATTAGATGGCAGTAATTGTATATGAAAACTCTGTAATACTACTCCTGGATCTTAAGAGCCACGTTCTCGCCATGTTTGGGCCCCTATTCGACTCTTCTAAGCCTCAGGCCAATAAGTGCCGAAAGTTTGACTTTTGGTCAAATTTCCCAATTAATACTATAAACAAGGTTAATTGGATATGATTGTACATAGAAACAATATAATACTACTCCCAGATCTTGAGAACCTATTTTTCTTATATTTTCCCTATTCGGAACTTATTATAAGGCCTAATCCAATCGGGGTTGAAAGTTTGGCATTTAGTCAAACTTCAAAATTAAGATTCAAAATAGGTTTAATAGATAATATTAGTACATCAAAACTATGCAATACCACTCTCGGCTCTTAAAAATCGCATTTTCTCCCCATTTAGGCCATATTAAACTCTTATAAGGCTAATTCAGGCCAATCGGGACTTAAAGTTTGAGTTTTGGTCAAACTTTCTAATTAAAACTAAAAACAAGGTTAATTAGTAGCATTTATAGATAGAAACTATATAGTACCACTCACAGCTCTTAAAAATCACGTTTTCCCCCCTTTTAGGCCCTATTTGGCTCTTATAAGGCGTAATTCAAACCAATCGGGGCTGAGAGTTTGACTTTTGGTCAAACTTCCCAATTAAGGCTAGAAATAAGGTTAACTGGTAGCATCGGTGTATAGAAATAGTATAATACCACTCTCGGCTCTTAAAAATCACATTTTCTCTCATTTGGGCCCTATTTGGCTCTTATATGGCCTAGTTCAGGCCAATCGGGAATGAACGTTTGACTTTTGGCCAAACTTTCTAATTGAGACAAAAAACGAGATAATTTGTAGTAATTATTTAAATAAACTATGTGATACTAATCTAGGCTCTTGAACATTATGTTTTCCTCCCGTTTTGCCCTACTCAAATCTTATAAGTTCAGGCCAATCAGTGCTGAAAATTTAATTTTTACCAAACTTCCCCGTTAACACTTGAAACAAAGTTAGTTGGAGGTAATTGTACATAGAATCTATATAATACAACTCCCAACTCTTGAGAACCACATTTTTTCCATGTTTGTTCCTTATTCGGCTCCAATAAGACCTAGTGTAGGCCAAAAGGGCTGAAAGTTTGGTTTTGGGTGAAACTTCCCAATTAAGACTTGAAATAAGTTTAACTGATAGTATTTGTACATGAAAACTATGTAAAACTACTCTCGACTCTTGAGAACCACATTCTCCCTATATTTGCTCCTTATTCGACTCTCATATGGTCTAGTTCAGGCTAATTGGGGTAGAAAGTTTGAGTTTTAGTCAAACTTCTAGATTGAAACCCGAAACAAGGTTAATTAGAAGTAATTGTGCATAGTAACTTTGAAATACTAAGTTTAATTTATAGTATTTGTACATAAAAACTATGTAATACCACTTTCGACAATTGAAAATTACGTTTTCTCCCAGTTTAGGCCATATTTGGCTCTTATAAGTCTGAGTTCAGGCCAATCAGTGTTGAAAGTTTAACTTTTGATCAACCATTTCAATTAAGATTAGAAATAAGTTTACTTGATAGTATTTATACATAAAAACTATGTAATACAACTCCTGGCTCTTGAAAATCACGATTTCTCCCTATTCTAGCCCTATTTAGCTCCTATATGGCCTGGTTCAAGCCAATCAGGGATGAAACTTTGATTTTTTAGTTAAACTTTCTAATTAAGACTAGTAGCAAGGTTAATTGATAGTAATTATGCGTAGTAACTATGTAATACTTCTCTTGGCTCTTAAGAACCACGTTTTCTCCCTGTTTGGGCCCTACTCGACACTTATAAAGCTTAGCTCTGGCCAATTAAGGCTGAAAGTTTGGCTTTTGGTCAAACTTTCTAATTAATACTTGAAATAAGGTTAATTAGCAGTAATTGTACATAAAAACTTTGCAATACTACTCTCGTCTCTTGAATACTACATTTTTCTAATGTTTATTCCCTATTCGGCTCTTACATGGCCTAGTTCAGGTCGATCAAGGCTGAAAGCTTGAATTTCTGTCAAACTTCCCGATTAAGACTAAAAAAAGGTTAATTGGTAGTATTTATACTTAAAAATTATGTTATATAACTCTCTAATCTTAATAACCATGTTTTCTTCCCCTTTAGGCCCTATTCAACTCTTATATGGCCGTTTAGGCCAATCGGGGATAAAATTTTGACTTTTAGTTAAACTTCCTAAGTACAACAAGAAATAAGGTTAATCGGTAGGTTTTGTATATAGAATGGTGTAATATCACTCTTGACACTTGAAAATTTTGTTTTCTCCCCGTTTAGGCCTATTCGGCTCTTTATAAAGCCTAGTTCAGGCCAATCAAAGCTGAAAGTTTGACTCTTAGTCAAAATTGTCAATTTTGACTAGAAATAAGATTAATTGGTTGTATTTGAATATAAAAACTATGTATTATCATTCCTAGATCTTGAGAACCACATTTTCTCCCCATTGGGCCCTCTTAACCTTATATATATCATAGTTCAGGCCAATCAGGGTGAAAGTTTGACTTTTTGTCAAACTTTCTAATTAAGACTACAAACAAGATTAGATGGCAGTAATTGTATATGAAAACTCTGTAATATTACTCCTGACTCTTAAGAGCCACGTTCTCGCCATGTTTGGGCCCCTATTGACTCTTCTAAGCCTAATTCAGGCCAATAAGGGTCGAAGTTTGACTTTTGGTCAAATTTCCCAATTAATACTATAAACAAGGTAATTGGATATGATTGTACATAGAAACAATATAATCTACTCCCAGATCTTGAGAACCATGTTTTCCCTATGTTTTCCCTATTCGGAACTTATTATAAGGCCTAGTCCAATCGGGGTTGAAAGTTTGGCATTTGGTCAAACTTCAAAATTAAGTTCGAAATAAGTTTAATAGATAATATTTGTACCTAAAAACTATGCAATACCACTTTCGGCTCTTAAAAATCGCGTTTTCTCCCCGTTTAGGCCATATTAAACTCTTATAAGGCCTAATTCAGGCCAATCGGGACTGAAAGTTTGAGTTTTGGTCAAACTTTCTAATTAAAACTAAAAACAAGGTTAGTTAGTAGCATTTAAAGATAGAAACTATATAGTACCATTCACAGCTCTTCAAAACCACGTTTTCCCCCCTTTTAGGCCCTATTTGGCTCTTATAAGGCGTAATTCTAACCAATCGGGGCTGAGAGTTTGAGTCAAACTCCCCAATTAAGGCTAGAATTAAGGTTAACTGGTAGCATCGGTGTATAGAAATAATATAATACCACTCTCGGCTCTTAAAAACTACATTTTCTCTCATTTGGACCCTATTTGGCTCTTATATGGCCTAGTTCAGGCCAATCGGGAATGAACGTTTGACTTTGGCCAAACTTTCCAATTAAGACAAAAAACGAGATAATTTGTAGAAATTATTTATATAAACTATGTAATACTAATCTCGGCTCTTGAACACTATGTTTTCCTCCTCGTTTTGCCCTACTCAACTCTTATAAGGTCTAGTTCAGGCCAATTGTGCTGAAAATTTAACTTTTACCAAACTTCTCCATTAACACTTGAAACAAAGTTAGTTGGAGTAATTGTACATAAAATCTATATAATACAACTCCTAACTCTTGAGAACCACATTTCCCCATGTTTGTTCCTTATTCGGCTCCAATAAGACCTAGTGTAGGCCAAAAGGGCAGAAAGTTTGGCTTTAGGTGAAACTTCCCAATTAAGACTTGAAATAAGTTTAACTGATAGTATTGTACATAAAAACTATGTAAAATAACTCTCGACTCTTGAGAACCACATTCTCCCTATATTTGCTCCTTATTCGACTGTCATATGGTCTAATTCAGGCTAATTGGGGTTGAAAGTTTGAGTTTTAGTCAAACTTCTAGATTGAAACCCAAAAAAGGTTAATTAGAAGTAATTTGCATAGTAACTTTGTAATACTAAGTTTAATTTATAGTATTTGTACATAAAAACTATGTAATACCACTTTTGACAATTGAAAATCACGTTTTCTCCCCGTTTAGGCCATATTTGGCTCTTATAAGGCTGAGTTCAGGCCAATCAGTGTTGAAAGTTTAACTTTTGATCAACCTTTTCAATTAAGATTAGAAATAAGTTTACTTGATAGTATTTATACATAAAAACTATGTAATACAACTCCTGGCTCTTGAAAATCACGATTTCTCCCTATTCTAGCCCTATTTAGCTCCTATATGGTCTAGTTCAAGCCAATCAGGGGTGAAACTTTATTTTGTAGTAAACTTCCTAATTAAGACTAGTAGCAAGGTTAATTGATAGTAATTATGCGTAGTAACTATGTAATACTTCTCTTGGCTCTTAAGAACCACGTTTTCTCCCTGTTTGGGCCCTACTCGGCACTTATAAAGCTTAGCTCTGGCCAATTAAGGCCGAAAGTTTGGCTTTTGGTCAAACTTTCTAATTAATACTTGAAATAAGGTTAATTAGCAGTAATTTTACATAGAAACTTTGCAATACTACTCTCGTCTCTTGAATACTACATTTTTCTAATGTTTATTCCCTATTCGGCTCTTACATGGCCTAGCTCAGGTCGATCAAGGCTGAAAGCTTGAATTTCTGTCAAACTTCCCAATTAAGACTAGAAAAAGGTTAATTAGTAGTATTTATACTTAAAAATTATGTTATATAACTCTTGATCTTAAGAACCATGTTTTCTTCCCTTTAGGCCCTATTCAACTCTTATATGGCCGTTTAGGCCAATCGGGGATAAAATTTTGACTTTTAGTTAAACTTCCTAAGTACAACAAGAAACAAGGTTAATCGGTAGGTTTTGTATATAGAATGGTGTAATACCACTCTTGACACTTGAAAATTTTGTTTTCTCCCCGTTTAGGCCTATTCGGCTCTTTATAAAGCCTAGTTCAGGCCAATCAAAACTGAAAGTTTGACTCTTAGTCAAACTTGTCAATTATGACTAGAAATAAGATTAATTGGTTGTATTTGAATATAAAAACTATGTATTATCATTTCTGGATCTTGAGAACCACATTTTCTCCCCATTGGGCCCTCTTCAACTCATATATATCCTAGTTCAGGCCAATCAGGGTGAAAGTTTGACTTTTGGTCAAACTTTCAATTAAGACTAGAAACAAGATTAGATGGCAGTAATTGTATATGAAAACTCTGTAATACTACTCCTGGCTCTTAAGAGCCACGTTTTCGCCATGTTTGGACCCCTATTCGACTCTTCTAAGCCTAATTCAGGCCAATAAGGGTCGGAAGTTTGACTTTTGGTCAAATTTCCCAATTAATACTAAAAACAAGGTTAATTGGATATGATTGTACATAGAAACAATATAATACTACTCCCAGATCTTGAGAACCATGTTTTCCCTATGTTTTCCCTATTCGGAACTTATTATAAGGCCTAGTCCAATCGGGGTTGAAAGTTTGGCATTTTGTCAAACTTCAAAATTAAGATTCAAAATAAGTTTAATAGATAATATTTGTACATCAAAACTATGCAATACCACTCTCGGCTCTTAAAAATCGCGTTTTCTCCCCGTTTAGGCCATATTAAACTCTTATAAGGCCTAATTCAGGCCAATCGGGACTGAAAGTTTGAGTTTTGGTCAAACTTTCTAATTAAAACAAAAAACAAGGTTAATTAGTAGCATTTATAGATAAAACTATATAGTACCACTCACAGCTCTTCAAAACCACGTTTTCCCCCCTTTTAGGCCCTATTTGGCTCTTATAAGGCGTAATTCAAACCAATCGGGGCTGAGAGTTTGACTTTTGGTCAAACTCCCTAATTCCTTAAGGTTAACTGGTAGCATCGGTGTATAGAAATAATATAATACCACTCTCGGCTCTTAAAAAACCACATTTTCTCTTATTTGGACCCTATTTGGCTCTTATATGGCCTAGTTCAGGCCAATCGGGAATGAACGTTTGACTTTTGGCCAAACTTTCCAATTAAGACAAAAAACGAGATAATTTGTAGTAATTATTTATATAAACTATGTAATACTAATCTCGGCTCTTGAACACTATGTTTTCCTCCCCGTTTTGCCCTACTCAACTCTTATAAGGTCTAGTTCAGGCCAATCAGTGCTGAAAATTTAACTTTTACCAAACTTCCCCATTAACACTTGAAACAAAGTTAGTTGGAGGTAATTGTACATAGAATCTATATAATACAACTCCCAACTCTTGAGAACCACATTTTTCCCATGTTTGTTCCTTATTCGGCTCCAATAAGACCTAGTGTAGGCCAAATGGGCTGAAAGTTTGGCTTTGGCTGAAACTTCCCAATTAAGACTTGAAATAAGTTTAACTGATAGTATTTGTACATAAAAACTATGTAAAACTACTCTCGACTCTTGAGAACCACATTCTCCCTATATTTGCTCCTTATTCGACTCTCATATGGTCTAGTTCAGGCTAATTGGGGTTGAAAGTTTGAGTTTTAGTCAAACTTCTAGATTGAAACCCGGAACAAGGTTAATTAGAAGTAATTGTGCATAGTAACTTTGTAATACTAAGTTTAATTTATAGTATTTGTACATAAAAACTATGTAATACCACTTTCGACAATTGAAAATACGTTTTCTCCCAGTTTAGGCCATATTTGGCTCTTATAAGTCTGAGTTCAGGCCAATCAGTGTTGAAAGTTTAACTTTTGATCAACCTTTTCAATTAAGATTAGAAATAAGTTTACTTGATAGTATTTATACATAAAAACTATGTAATAAAACTCCTGGCTCTTGAAAATCACGATTTCTCCCTATTCTAGCCCTATTTAGCTCCTATATGGCCTAGTTCAAGCCAATCAGGGATGAAACTTTGATTTTTACTCAAACTTCCTAATTAAGACTAGTAGCAAGGTTAATTGATAGTAATTATGCGTAGTAACTATGTAATACTTCTCTTGGCTCTTAACAACCATGTTTTCTCCCTGTTTTGGCCCTTCTCAGCACTTATAAAGCTTAGCTCTGGCCAATTAAGGCCGAAAGTTTGGCTTTTGGTCAAACTTTCTAATTAATACTTGAAATAAGGTTAATTAGCAGTATTGTACATAGAAACTTTGCAATACTACTCTCGTCTCTTGAATACTACATTTTTCTAATGTTTATTCCCTATTCGGCTCTTACATGGCCTAGTTCAGGTCGATCAAGGCTGAAAGCTTGAATTTCTGTCAAACTTCCCGATTAAGACTAGAAAAAGGTTAATTGGTAGTATTTATACTTAAAAATTATTTTATATAACTCTCTGATCTTAAGAACCATGTTTTCTTCCCCTTTAGGCCCTATTCAACTCTTATATGGCCGTTTAGGCCAATCGGGGATAAAATTTTGACTTTTAGTTAAACTTCTTAAGTACAACAAGAAAAAGGTTAATCGGTAGGTTTTGTATATAGAATGGTGTAATACCACTCTTGACACTTGAAAATTTTGTTTTCTCCCCGTTTAGGCCTATTCGGCTCTTTATAAAGCCTAGTTCTGGCCAATCAAAGCTGAAAGTTTGACTCTTAGTCAAACTTGTCAATTATGACTAGAAATAAGATTAATTGGTTGTATTTGAATATAAAACTATGTATTATCATTCCTAGATCTTGAGAACCACATTTTCTCCCCATTGGGCCCTCTTCAACTCATATATATCCTAGTTCAAGCCAATCAGGGTGAAAGTTTGACTTTTGTCAAACTTTCTAATTAAGACTAGAAACAAGATTAGATGGCAGTAATTGTATATGAAAACTCTGTAATACTACTCCTGGCTCTTAAGAGCCACGTTCTCGCCATGTTTGGGCCCCTATTTGACTCTTCTAAGCCTAATTCAGGCCAATAAGGGTCGAAAGTTTGACTTTTGGTCAAATTTCCCAATTAATACTATAAACAAGGTTAATTGGATATGATTGTACATAGAAACAATATAATCCTACTCCCAGATCTTGAGAACCATGTTTTCCCTATGTTTTCCCCTATTCGGAACTTATTATAAAGCCTAGTCCAATCGGGGTTGAAAGTTTGGCATTTGGTCAAACTTCAAAATTAAGTTCGAAATAAGTTTAATAGATAATATTTGTACATCAAAAACTATGCAATACCACTTTCGGCTCTTAAAAATCGCATTTTCTCCACGTTTAGGCCATATTAAACTCTTATAAGGCCTAATTCAGGCCAATCGGGACTGAAAGTTTGAGTTTTGGTCAAACTTTCTAATTAAAACTAAAAACAAGGTTAATTAGTAGCATTTATAGATAGAAACTATATAGTACCACTCACAGCTCTTCAAAACCACGTTTTCCCCCCTTTTAGGCCCTATTTGGCTCTTATAAGGCGTAATTCAAACCAATCGGGGCTGAGAGTTTTAGTCAAACTCCCCAATTAAGGCTAGAATTAAGGTTAACTGGTAGCATCGGTATATAGAAATAATATAATACCACTCTCGGCTCTTAAAAACCACATTTTCTCTCATTTGGCCCTATTTGGCTCTTATATGGCCTAGTTCAGGCCAATCGGGAATGAACGTTTGACTTTTGGCCAAACTTTCCAATTAAGACAAAAAACGAGATAATTTGTAGTAATTATTTATATAAACTATGTAATACTAATCTCGGCTCTTGAACACTATGTTTCCTCCTGTTTTGCCCTATTCAACTCTTATAAGGTCTAGTTCAGGCCAATCAGTGCTGAAAATTTAACTTTTACCAAACTTTCCCATTAACACTTGAAACAAAGTTAGTTGGAGGTAATTGTACATAGAATCTATATAATACAACTCCCAACTCTTGAGAACCACATTTTTCCCATGTTTGTTCCTTATTCGGCTCCAATAAGACCTAGTGTAGGCCAAAAGGGCTGAAAGTTTGGCTTTGGGTGAAACTTCCCAATTAAGACTTGAAATAAGTTTAATTGATAGTATTTGTACATAAAAACTATGTAAAACTACTCTCGACTCTTGAGAACCACATTCTCCCTATATTTGCTCCTTATTCGACTCTCATATGGTCTAGTTCAGGCTAATTGGGGTTGAAAGTTGAGTTTTAGTCAAACTTCTAGATTGAAACCCGAAAAAGGTTAATTAGAAGAAATTTTGCATAGTAACTTTATAATACTAAGTTTAATTTATAGTATTTGTACATAAAAACTATGTAATACCACTTTTGACAATTGAAAATCACGTTTTCTCCCCGTTTAGGCCATATTTGGCTCTTATAAGGCTGAGTTCAGGCCAATCAGTGTTGAAAGTTTAACTTTTTATCAACCTTTTCAATTAAGATTAGAAATAAGTTTACTTGATAGTATTTATACATAAAAACTATGTAATACAACTCCTGGCTCTTGAAAATCACGATTTCTCCTTATTCTAGCCCTATTTAGCTCCTATATAGTCTAGTTCAAGCCAATCAGGGATGAACTTTGATTTTTAGTAAAACTTCCTAATTAAGACTAGTAGCAAGGTTAATTGATAGTAATTATGCGTAGTAACTATGTAATACTTCTCTTGACTCTTAAGTACCACGTTTTCTCCCTGTTTGGGCCCTACTCGGCACTTATAAAGCTTAGCTCTGGCCAATTAAGGCCGAAAGTTTGGCTTTTGGTCAAACTTTCTAATTAATACTTGAAATAAGGTTAATTAGAGTAATTGTACATAGAAACTTTGCAATACTACTCTCGTCTCTTGAATACTACATTTTTCTAATATTTATTCCCTATTCGGCTCTTACATGGCCTAGCTCAGGTCGATCAAGGCTGAAAGCTTGAATTTCTGTCAAACTTCCCGATTAAGACTAGAAAAAGGTTAATAGTAGTATTTATACTTAAAAATTATGTTATATAACTCTCTGATCTTAAGAACCATGTTTTCTTCCCCTTTAGGCCCTATTCAACTCTTATATGGCCGTTTAGGCCAATCGGGGATAAAATTTTGACTTTTAGTTAAACTTCCTAAGTACAACAAGAAATAAGGTTAATCGGTAGGTTTTGTATAAAAAATGGTGTAATACCACTCTTGACACTTGAAAATTTATTTTCTCCCCGTTTAGGCCTATTCGGCTCTTTATAAAGCCTAGTTCAGGCCAATCAAAGCTGAAAGTTTGACTCTTAGTCAAACTTTCAATTATGACTAGAAATAAGATTAATTGGTTGTATTTGAATATAAAAACTACGTATTATCATTCTTGGATCTTTAGAACCACATTTTCTCCCCATTGGGCCCTCTTCAACATATATATCCTAGTTCAGGCTAATCAGGGTGAAAGTTTGACTTTTGGTCAAACTTTCTAATTAAGACTAGAAACAAGATTAGATGGCAGTAATTGTATATGAAAACTCTGTAATACGACTCCTGGCTCTTAAGAGCCACGTTTCGCCATGTTTGGCCCCTATTCGACTCTTCTAAGCCTAATTCAGGCCAATAAGGGTCGAAAGTTTGACTTTTAGTCAAATTTCCCAATTAATACCATAAACAAGGTAATTTGATATGATTGTACATAGAAACAAAATAATACTACTACCAGTGCTGAAAGTTAACTCTTACCAAACTTCTCCATTAACACTTGAAACAAAGTTAGTTGGAGGTAATTGTACATAGAATCTATATAATACAACTCCCAACTCTTGAGAACAAATTTCCCATGTTTGTCCTTATTCGGCTCCAATAAGACCTAGTGTAGGCCAAAAGGGCTGAAAGTTTGGCTTTGGGTGAAACTTCCCAATTAAGACTTGAAATAAGTTTAATTGATAGTATTTGTACATAAAAACTATGTAAAACTACTCTCGACTCTTGAGAACCACATTCTCCCATATTTGCTCATTATTCGACTCTCATATGGTCTAGTTCAGGCTAATTGGGGTTGAAAGTTTGAGTTTTAGTCAAACTTCTAAATTGAAACCCGAAACAAGGTTAATTAGAAGTAATGTGCATAGTAACTTTGTAATACAAAGTTTAATTTATAGTATTGTACATAAAAACTATGTAATACCACTTTCGACAATTGAAAATCACGTTTTCTCCCCGTTTAGGCCATATTTGGCTCTTATAAGGCTGAGTTCAGGCCAATCAGTGTTGAAAGTTTAACTTTGATCAAACTTTTCAATTAAGAATAGAAATAAGTTTACTTGATAGTATTTATATATAAAAACTATGTAATACAACTCCTGGCTCTTGAAAATCACGATTTCTCCCTATTCTAGCCCTATTTAGCTCCTATATGGCATAGTTCAAGCCAATCAGGGATGAAACTTTGATTTTTTAGTCAAACTTCCATAATTAAGACTAGTAGCAAGG
The DNA here is from genome assembly GCA_038442645.1 of Agave tequilana. Lineage (NCBI taxonomy): Eukaryota > Viridiplantae > Streptophyta > Magnoliopsida > Asparagales > Asparagaceae > Agave > Agave tequilana. Next base: position 4,020 of record JAVJIF010029582.1, on the reverse strand, counting down.
TTAATTGATAGTAATTATGCGTAGTAACTATGTAATACTTCTCTTGGCTCTTAAGAAACCACGTTTCTCCCTATTTGGGCCCTATTCAGCACTTATAAAGCTTAGCTCTGGCCAATTAAGGCCGAAAGTTTGGCTTTTGGTTAAACTTTCTAGTTAATACTTGAAATAAGGTTAATTAGCAGTAATTGTACATAGAAACTTTGCAATACTACTATCGTCTCTTGAATACTACATTTTTCTAATGTTTATTCCCTATTCGGCTCTTACATGGCCTAGTTCAGGTCGATCAAGGCTGAAAGCTTGAATTTCTGTCAAACTTCCAGATTAAGACTAGAAAAAGGTTAATTGGTAGTATTTATACTTAAAAATTATGTTATATAACTCTCTGATCTTAAGAACCATGTTTTCTTCCCTTTAGGCCCTATTCAACTCTTATATGGCCGTTTAGGCCACTCGGGGATAAAATTTTGATTTTAGTTAAACTTCCTAAGTACAACAAGAAACTAGGTTAATCGGTAGGTTTTGTATATAGAATGGTGTAATACCACTCTTGACACTTGAAAATTTTTTGTTTCTCCCCGTTTAGGCCTATTCTGCTCTTTTTAAAGCCTAGTTCAGGCCAATAAAAGCTGAAAGTTTGACTCATAGTCAAACTTGTCAATTATGACTAGAAATAAGATTAATTGGTTGTATTTGAATATAAAGACTATGTATTATCATTCCTGGATCTTGAGAACCACATTTTCTCCCCATTGGGCCCTCTTCAACTCATATATATCCTAGTTCAGGCCAATCAGGGTGAAAGTTTGACTTTGGTCAAACTTTCTAATTAAGACTAGAAAAAGATTAGATGGCAGTAATTGTATATGAAAACTCTGTAATACTACTCCTGGCTCTTAAGAGCCACGTTTTCGCCATGTTTGGACCCCTATTCGACTCTTCTAAGCCTAATTCAGGCCAATAAGGATCGGAAGTTTGACTTTGGTCAAATTCCCAATTAATACTAAAAACAAGGTTAATTGGATATGATTGTACATAGAAACAATATAATACTACTCCCAGATTTGAGAACCATGTTTTCCCAATGTTTTTCTCTATTCGGAACTTATTATAGGGCCTAGTCCAATCGGAGTTGAAAGTTGGCATTTGGTCAAACTTCAAAATTAAATTCGAAAAAGTTTAATAGATAATATTTGTATATCAAAACTATGCAATACCACTCTCAGCTCTTAAAAATCGCATTTTCTCCCTGTTTAGGCCATATTAAACTCTTATAAGGCCTAATTCAGGCCAATCGGGACTGAAAGTTTGAGTTTTGGTCAAACTTTCTAATTAAAACTAAAATAAGGTAATTAGTAGCATTTATAAATAGAAACTATATAGTACCACTCACAGCTCTTCAAAACCTCGTTTTCCCCCCTTTTAGGCCTATTTGGCTCTTATAATGCGTAATTCAAACCAATCGGGGCTGAGAGTTTGACTTTTGGTCAAACTTCCCAATTAAGGCTAGAAATAAAGTTAACTGGTAGCATCGGTGTATAGAAATAGTATAATACCACTCTCGGCTCTTAAAAATCACATTTTCTCTCATTTGGGCCCTATTTGGCTCTTATATGGCCTAGTTCAGGCCAATCGGGAATGAACGCTTGACTTTTGGCCCAACTTTCCAATTAAGACAAAAAACGAGATAATTTGTAGTAATTTTTTATATAAACTATATAATACTAATCTCGGCTCATGAACACTATGCTTTCCTCCCCGTTTTGCCCTACTCAACTCTATAAGGTCTAGTTCAGGCCAATCAGTGCTGAAATTTAACTTTTCCAAACTTCCCCATTAACACTTGAAACAAAGTTAGTTGGAGGTAATTGTACATAGAATCTATATAAAAACTCCCAACTCTTTGAGAACCATATTTTTCCCATGTTTGTTCCTTATTCGCTCCAATAAGACCTAGTGTAGGCCAAAAGGGCTGAAAGTTTGGCTTTGGGTGAACTTCCCAATTAAGACATGAAATAAGTTTATTAATAGTATTTGTACATAAAAACTATGTAAAACTACTCTCGACTCTGAGAACCACATTCTCCCTATATTTGCTCCTTATTCGACTCTCATATGGTCTAGTTTAGGCAAATTGGGGTTGAAAGTTTGAGTTTTAGTCAAACTTCTAGATTGAAACCCGAAACAAGGTTAATTAGAAGTAATGTGCATAGTAACTTTGTAATACTAAGTTTAATTTATAGTATTTGTACATAAAAACTATGTAATACCACTTTCAACATTGAAAATCACGTTTCTCCCGTTTAGGCCATATTTGGTTCTGATAAGGCTGAGTTCAGGCGAATCATTGTTGAAAGTTTAACTTTTGATCAACCTTTTCAATTAAGATTAGAAATAAGTTTACTTGATAGTATTTATACATAAAAACTATGTAATACAACTCCTGGCTCTTGAAAATCACGATTCTCCCTATTCTAGCCCTATTTAGCTCCTATATGGCATAGTCAAGCCAATCAGGATGAAAATTTGATTTTTTAGTCAAACTTCCTAATTAAGACCAGTAGCAAGGTTAATTGATAGTAATTTTGCGTAGTAACTATGTAATACTTCTCTGGCTCTTAAGACCACCTTTTCCCTATTTGGGCCCTAGTCGGCACTTATAAAGCTTAGCTTCCGGCCAATTAAGGCCGAAAGTTGGCTTTGGTCAAACTTTCTAGTTAATACTTGAAATAAGGTTAATTAGCAGTAATTGTACATAGAAACTTGCAATACTACTCTCGTCTCTGAATACTACATTTTTCTAATGTTTATTCCCTATTCGGCTCTTACATGGCCTAGTTCAGGTCGATCAAGGCTGAAAGCTTGAATTTCTGTCAAACTTCCAGATTAAGACTAGAAAAGGTTAATTGGTAGTATTTATACTTAAAAATTATATTATATAACTCTCTGATCTTAAGAACCATGTTTTCTTCCCCTTTAGGCCCTATTCAATCTTATATGCCGTTTAGGCCAATGGGGATAAAATTTGACTTTTAGTTAAACTCCTAAGTACAACAAGAAACTAGTTAATCGGTAGGCTTTGTATATAGAATGTGTAATACCACTCTTGACACTTGAAAATTTTGTTTTCTCCCCGTTTAGGCCTATTCGGCTCTTTTTAAAGCCTAGTTCAGGCCAATCAAAGTGAAAGTCTGACTCTTAGTAAAACTTGTCAATTATGACTAGAAATAAGATTAATTGGTTGTATTTGAATATAAAAACTATGTATTCTTATTCCTGAATCTTGAGAACCACATTTTCTCCCCATTGGGCCCTCTTCAACTCATATATATCATAGTTCAGGCCAATCAGGGTGTAAAAAGTTTGACTTTGGTCAAACTTTCTAATTAAGACTAGAAACAAGATTAGATGGCAGTAATTGTATATGAAAACTCTGTAATACTACTCCTGGCTCTTAAGAGCCACGTTTCGCCATGTTTGGGCCCCTATTCGACTCTTCTAAGCCTAATTCAGGCCAATAAGGGTCGGAAGTTTGACTTTTGGTCAAATTCCCAATTAATACTATAAACAAGGTTAAGGATATGATTGTACATAGAAACAATATAATACTACTCCCAGATCTGAGAACTCTGTTTTCCTATGTTTTCCCCTATTCGGAACTTATTATAAGGCTTAGTCCAATCGGGGTTGAAAGTTTGGCATTGGATCAAACTTCAAAATTAAGATTCGAAATAAGTTAATAGATATTATTTATACATCAAAACTATACGATACCACTCTCGGCTCTTAAAAATCGCGTTTTCTCCCCGTTTAGGCAATATTAAACTTATAAGGCCTAATTCAGGCCAATCGGGACTGAAAGTTTGAGTTTTGGTCAAACTTTATAATTAAAACTAAAAATAAGGTTAATTAGTAGCATTTATAGATAGAAACTATATGGTACCACTCATAGCTCTTCAAAACCACCTTTTCCCCCTTTTAGGCCCTATTGGCTCTTATAAGGCGTAATTCAAACCAATC
>JAVJIF010029581.1:0-73605 GCA_038442645.1 Agave tequilana | reverse complement strand
TTCCATCTTTTCATGCACACCCTCCACGGCATACACATGCTCCTAACGGACACCATCACAACATGTATGCTCATGTGTACACTTGTACCATTGTGGACTAAGGGCCACCTTGCTAAATTTTGTTATGATAGACTACATACTTCAATTTTAGCAAAGAATTTTGTTTGGGTTAGAGAAAGGACTAACCCCCATGGACCCAAAGAGTATGGGTACCAAAGACCACCCCTCCTATTTTTGATGTAGGTGTGGGCTCTCACATGACGTGAGAGTAGAGGCACCTTAGAGTGGATGCGTTCCGAGCTTTATGGAAATCAATTGGATGCATCACTTTCAAGGATGTTTGGTGGAGAGGACCACCATTTTTGGAGACAAGGAGAGTTGCCTTCTAGTTTTTGGTAACGATTCCTAACTCCTATTTATTGTTTACATGCTTTTATATTCATTGTTTTATAGCATGTTTTATTGTTTAGTGATTAATATGAAGATGCCATGTTAATTAGATTCTTGACATACATGTATAATATTCGAGACACCCATGTTTAATATGGATTATTATTTTGTGTTCTCATATTTGATTAGCTATCATGTACATCATAAATCTAATAACATGTGAATATTCATAATAATCATGTTTATGTTTATCATGTTTGATTTATATCTTGCTTTTATGCTTCATGTGTTGATACATATTTAGATGTTTAGTTTTCATTAAGACTAGGATTTATACTTGTGCATATAGTGGCCACAAATAAATCTATATATGTTTGAGCTTGAACGCTTATTTGAACCCATTAGATGTGCTAGTATAGTCTAGTTTTGATGAGTCATACATTTTAAATTTGTATTCTCATTTTTGAATTTGCTTTATGATTGTGAGTTTCATTTCATGTATATGTGCATTTTGCCAAACTTTAAGATATACATGTATACCCCTTGAGTCATTTGCCTTTCATGCAAATCTATATATATGGGACTCAATTGTGTTTAGGCATATGTATGTATACTTATTGTGTTTGACAATTCATACATATACCTTGAAATGAAATTTTTTTAATGAAAATTTAGTTATTCATGTTTTCATGTGTTTATATTTAACTTCATGTATATGTCTATCTTGTCCAAACTATTAGATAACATGTTTATCCTTTTGAGCACGTGCCTTAATGCATATATTTTTGTGGACTCGTTGTGTTTGGATATGTATGTATACTTTATAGTTTGTAAAAACATACATATGCCTTGAAGATTAAATAGTTTTGATGATTTTCATGTTTTCATTGTTTAAGGAATAATTGAGCTTAATGAAAATTTTCATGATTATGATATTCACACTTTATTTGTACACTCACATTTATTGCTTGCTCATGTTTTGTTTTCATGAGTCATATTTATGCCTAATTGAATTAGAGTGTTGATTATCTTGGGATTTCATGTTTTATGAAAAACTTTTTTGTTTTATTCCTTACTTGAAGGATTTCGTACTAGTTAACAAAATTTTTCATTTTACTAGTTCATCTTCTTCATTGTGTTATGAGTTATACCATGCTACTATTGTTATGTCAATTGGTATCATTGAACTCTTTCATTGGTATCATTTTGTCTTTTTTGTATACTCATATGTTTATTGTGTATGTATATTTTCAATTGGTATCATCTATTGGTGATTGGTACTCATTCTATTTCATACACATATACTTGTTTTTATTGTGCTATTATATTTCTATATCTTGAGCACAAAGTTTGTTTATACTAGAGCTTGTGCTTCAACTTTATTTCAATTGATTTAATTTTCAATTGGTATCTTATTACAAGCCTACGCATAGTCTTTGTGGTATTTCATAAAGGGGGAAAAATTCGTTTTTCATATTTCAATTGGTACTTGTATTTCCACTCCCTTACTTTATGATAGAAAATAGTCATTTCAATTGTTTATTTGGCTTAAAAGAAAATACTATCTTTTGATATCAGATGTCTTGTGTTTTAAATTGGTATCTAAAATTTTTTTTTTAAAGAAAAATACAAAAGTTTTGATTTATATTGACTATATGCAAGGAAGCTTAACATCTCTTCTACATATAGATCATGTTGAGTGTATCTATATTGAGGAGCTTAACTCTCTTCTTTATGTGTACAACGTGTGTAGGGGAGCTTCACATCTCCTCTTATGCATTACATAATGTGTGTTATGTGAATTAGGCTTAACATCCCCTTTTCATGTAATGCATATGTTAGGGAAGCTAACTTAGCGTCTTCCCTCTTCATGAATGTATATAGCATATAACATTTATTGATCTTTGTTTACTTTCAATTGGTATCAAGATACTTCATTGACATATTTTCAATTGATATCCTAACTGATTGTCACCCCTTATTAGACCTTGTTTTTTGTTTTAGACAAAAGGGGGGAGAACATTATTATTTTTTTTTTGTTTTGATTGACAAAAGGGGGAGAAAGATTTTACCCCTCATTTTATTTATTATTTTGGTTTTTACCCCTTTATTGATGATTGACAAAAGGGGGAGAATTATTTGTGAGTTTAACATGCATTATATAAAACTCAAATAAAACCAAAATTAATATGCATGATTTGTTCATGTTTTTTATATATGCATACTTATGTTTTTGCATATATTAAGTTTAATATAGTTTAATGTATGTTAATTGGTATCTATAGCATGTTTTTTGTTTTGAACATTTCATTGGTATCTAGAACCTTTATTGTTTATGCATATTTATGCATTCTTGTTTAAAAGCCTTCATTGTGCATATTTATTATGTTTATTTGTTTATGCATGAGTTAAGGGGGAGCTTCCTTGAAGCTTAACTTTAATCCATGCATATATAACTCCATGAGTTTTGTCATCATCAAAAAGGGGAGATTGTTGGCCCAAAGCCTTCCACTCTAGTTTTGATGATGATTAACTCATGTAGTTATGTTTACTAATAATCTTGTGTTGTTTAAGTTTCAGATCATTAACCAAGATATTAGTTGGTGATTAGCTTCAACAAGGAGTTTAGAGAAGTTTTTCATGGTGATTCCGGTGCCAAAGCTTAAGATCATTCTTTTGCACTTGGTGGATCACGGTTTGGGAGCAAGTCTACTTGAAGATGAAGATCATCAAAGAACTTAGGTATCCTAGTTTAGATAGTGTGTTTAGATCCATTTGTAAAGCTTAGTATAGTTGATATGCTCAAGTGCACATACACACACGTTTCATGATTTAGATTTTGGTTTTCATGAATAGTTTAGATCAAAACAAGTTTAAATAATTTTTATGTATATTAGATGTGTTTCAATATACATACTTGCTTCATATCTTAACAAACTTATTTTGATATGTCTATTCATGAGTTTTTTAGGAAAATCAGATTTTCTATTGAAAAACCAAGTTTGATAAAATACAGGTTTTGGTTTTGATAAAATTTGCAAGACTCAAAATAATTGATATGATTGATATATGTCTTGAAATTTTTTATCACTTGTTTGTGTTTGAATATAAAATGTTTAAAACGTTTTACAGAATTTTCAGAAAAGATAAAAGATTTTCAAAATATTTTAACATATTTTTCTGACCCAGGTTTTGTGCTGACAGGCCAGGTCGGTCGACCCAGACGGTCGACCGCACCATGGCCGGTCGACCCCAAGGGTCGACCGACGTGCACAGACTTGTGCACGTCTGGCAGCACAAAACTCGGTCGACCGTACGGGTCGACCGGTCTGAGAGCAGAGCTCTCTGTTTGTTTGAGTCGACCGGGCGGGTCGACGTGTTTGCCCAACGGTCACATTTCTGACCGTTGGCGGTCGACCCGGCCGTCGACCGTAGCCTGTCAGGCTGCCAGCTCAGCCTAACGGTTAGTTTTCTGATGGGCCTATATAAACCCCAATTCTTTGGGATTTTGGCCAAGGTTTTTAGAGACAAAATTTTCAGACTTTCTCTACTGTTTTAAAAGAGTTTTAAAAAGAGTTTTGTGCCAAAAAGATTTATCTTTGTATTGTTTTGGGTTTTTGGAAAATCAAAGAAAACTAGGTTTTTGGGATATTGTCTTGGTTTTCATTTTCTATCACCTACAAGAGATTTCCCAGTAGTTTTTCTTTGTGTCTTGTTTCCAAAAACACCTTGATTCCACACTTGAGCTATATCTTCTATCCTAATCTATTAGGATCCTTGTTTTGTGGAAAAGAGAAAAGAGAAGTGTTTGAGGTTAAGCCTCCAAAGTTGTAAACCCTCCTTATTTGTGTATCCCTCTTTGGTAGAGGTTGATCGGAGTGGTATTGGTTTGGATCCCTCTTTGGTAGAGGTGATTGTGTTGTATTGGCTACGGGCCTTATCCCTCTTCGGTAGAGGTGGATTGTGGTTGTATAGCCTCGGTGGCTTTGTAAGGTTGAGAGAGGAGTTCGGTACTCCTATAGTGGATTGGAAATCCTACACGGTGGTGTAGGCGGGGATGTAGAGCTAGGGGCTCGAACCTCGAAACATATCTTGTTATTAGCGTTTGATCCACTTGTCTCTCTATCTCTCTTTCTTTACATTTGTGCAAAGCATCATTGTTCATTCATATCATACATATCAATTTGCTTGTGTATTGCCTTGCATCTTTCATATTGCTCATCCTTATATGCTTGGCTTGATTGTGTGTGTGCCTCACTTGTACTTAACCACAAGAGCTTCATATAGCACCTCAACCAATATCTAGGGGAATCAAGAGGAGTTAGTCCAGAGCCCTTCACGGGGAATTCGGCTACACTTGTGTGTTGTATTAAGTGTGTTGCAAGATTTGTTTTAAGCTTCCGCATTTAGCGCACTTAGTTCACTAGATTAGCACTTACACCTATTCACCCCCCCTCTAGGTGTTTTTCACAAATCACAAAGAAAAACTACTTGGGAAATCTCTTGTAGATGATAGAAATGAAATCCAAAACAATATCCAAAAAACCTAGTTTTCTTTGAATTTCCAAAACCCTTGAAAAACAATAAAGATGAAATCTTTAAGTTTTAAAACTCTTTGAAAACTTCTTTTAAACTCTGGAGAAACTGGGAATTTTTCTTGTTAAAAACCTTGGCCAAAATCCCAAAGGAATGGGGTTTATATAGGCCAAAACAGAAAACTAGCCGTTAGGCTGATCTGGCAGCCTGACAGGCTGGCGGTCGACCGCCCGGTCGACCGCCAACGGTCAGAATATGACCGTTGGGCAATCCCGGTCGACCGCCCGGTCGACCGCCCAGATACAGAGAGCAGACTTCTCTGTTCCGGTCGACCGCTCGGTCGACAGAGAGCAAGGCTCTCTGATCCGGTCGGCCGACCGGCCGACCGGCCCTGTGTCTGCCAAACGTGCACAAGGCTGTGCACGTCAGTCGACCGTTGCGGTCGACTGGCCCTTGGTTTGGTCGACCGCACGGTCGACCGACCTGGCCTGTCAGCCACAGTCTGGGTCAGAAACTAGGTCAAAAAAACATGTTAAAATATTTCTAAAAATTCTTTTATCTCTTCTAAAAATCCCAAAAATAGTTTTAACATTTTGCATTGATATATAAACATGTGATAAACATTTCAACTCAAATATCAAGCATATTGAACTATTTTTGTGTCTTATCATTTTATCAAAAAGCAAAAACTGTATTTTGTCAAACTTGAATTTTTCAATACATGAATAAGATAGTCAAAATAAGTTTGTATAAGTCATGTAAGCATGTAGTATATAGAGCACATCTAATATACATGAAAACAAAGTAAACTTGTTTTGATCAATCTATTCATGAAAACCAAATCCAAAAACATAAAACGTGTGTGTGTTGTGCACTTGAGCATATCAACTATACTAAGCTTTACAAATGGGTCTAACATACTAAGCTAAACTAGGATACCTAAGTCTTCTTGATGATCTTTCATCTTCAAGCCGACTCGATCCCAAACCGTGATCCACCGAGTGCAAAAGTATGATCTTGATGCTCGGGCACTGGAATCACCAAGTGAAAGCTTCTAAACACCTCTTGTTGAAGCAATCACCAACTAATATCTTGCTTAATGATCTGAAACTAAAATCACAAGATTATTAGTAAACATAACTACATGAGTTAATCATCATCAAAACTAGAGAGGAAGGCCTCCGGGCCAACACTCGTAACGCATGTAATCCTCTCCAAATACCTGATCAGTAATAAATAGCCACAAATCTAGATATGCAAATCCGGTGAGTCAGAACTCCTAATGAATGTGTGAGAATAAACTGAAAAGTGCATGCACATATAACATGTGAGCAGATAAAGAAATATATATATACCGGAATATGAAATGATATGAATAAAGTAAATAAACAGTAATGTAGATAGCACACAGTAAAGTATTTGTCAAGTCAAGTATACACTCAGGTGTCTATCACTATCTATAAATCAAATGGGTAGTGTCAGTCAGTACTAGAGTCAGATGTCCAATCATGTCAGGTATAACATCGGGTGTCCAACATACATACATATATCAGGTAAGATAATCAATTACAGTACATTATGAACAGTTTATTATTATTATTATATCAGCGAACACCAATTGCCACCTATAATAGACGCATCCCATACTGCGCCTATCACGCGTGACAATCGAGGTCCTAAGTTATCGAAACTGATCGGTTGGAGACATTGTCCATACTTTAGGTGGGTCCCGTACATACCGGGATCATGGCCCAGACTTCTGGCGCTGAATCAGGCCCTACCGTAGGGCAGTCAAGGTCAAATCTCTTTTAATATGTAAGAGGTCTAGGGTTTAAATTCCGCTTGCACCAAAAAAAAGAAAAGAAAAGAAAAGAAACAAAGGAAAACCATATAACAAACACCCTTTCTATTAACGATGTTAGATGAGATATTAATGAAAAATATTCCAGTTTGGAGCAGAATAAAGTTAGGGCAGCTAGTTGAAACTATCCCAATAGTTACGGTATTTTAGTACATTTCCCCCCATTGTACAAAAATCCAACCAAATAAATAAACTAGTCACTAAGCTTAGGGGTGTTACCCCTGTTGGCTTTATTTAAACATTATGTATATACATATGCAAATGTATACACGTAACAAATATAAATATTGATATCAATATGTGGAAATGCATAAATTTTATTTAAATGTCTATAAAATCAAGTCAATATATACTAAAAAGGTGCAGGTTGGGCTGGTTCGTTTTATGTCTCGGGTCTTACCAGGTTCGAATTGGGTGGTTTTTTTTAAGAAAATGAAAACCCGTGCAATCAAGTTTTGACGGGTTTTAGACTATTATGAAAACTGAAATTTCAAGCGGATTTAGATAGGTTCGGGTTTAAACCCGAACCTATATAAAAAAAAAAAACCTAATCTCAACTCAACCCTCCAAGTTTGAAAAAGTGTTCTGGTAGAATTTATACTGGCTGGCTTGTGGTTACATAAGATTCAATCTCTCTCTCTCTCTCTCTCTCTAATAAGACTAGATTAGTTTCTTTTTATGTTCTCATATTTACTTTACTTCAAAAATAACATGAGCTACATGATTTTAAAACAACTCATGATTTTGCTATAACACGCAGCACCAATTGTGATTACTAACTTAATAATAGTAGAGATGTGAATTTCAGTTCTAAAAATTTCTCAAGGGACCTCCTATCTTTACATGAACTAAATAGCAAAGTTTAACATTGCAAATAAGGCAAATGACTGAAATTTAATGAATCAAAGTACTCTAACTACATTTAACTAATAGCATTAATTAGATTTCAACTCCATAATTCTCAATTACATGGATTTTAAACAGAGAAAGAGAAATGATACAAATTTTCTTCGCAAAGTGCGTCGCAGGATGCAGATTCATGCTAAGAAATTTCTCTGGGACGATGTTATGTTCAGAAGTCTACTCAGAGAACATGATTGAGGCTGAGATACATGGGCTCGAGGAGGGGGGTAAAGAAGACAAATGAAAAAGTTTCCGACTTTTCTTTTTTGTTAAGAGAGCCCAACTGGGCAATTCATCTCACAGGGATTCGACCGGGCGACCTGGGGAAGCACACCCTGGGCCTAACCACGGGCCGGTTGAGGGTGTTAAAAAAAAAAAGGTTCCCAAATAATCATTAGTGGATTAAAAGAGATTCTTCGGTTACAATCAACTCAATGTTACATGACACCTTTCCAAACTCCATCTGTTGTCATCCAATTTTACAAAACACCATGGAGATGCTCAAAGCATCGAGTGGGTGGAGAGCATCACACATCTACAGAGACCAGTGGATTGATTAGTTAAACAAGCTATGATACTCATAGGTTATCGAGTATGGTTTCTTACTTTCTCGTTGAGTTGATATCTTCATGTATTATTGATCTCTCTGTTGTTTTTAATGAAAGGAGAGGAAAAAAATATGTATAGCCTTGGGCTTGATCGTGCGCAAAAAAAAAGAAAAAAAGAAGAGATGCAAAATTTGGAAAGATATATGCACATTTACTTCATTTGTATATCATTGATAAAATTATATTTTTTTATTTACTTTTTTCCAGCAAAGGTTCTAAACTATGATGTTAACTGCTCATTTCTTTCTAGATTGCTGTGATTCCACCCAAACTATACTAACACCACACCTCTCGTACATTTGTGCTCATTCGTAATTTACACTTGAAAATAATCTTAAATGTTCACCAGATGTGGATTATTTATGATGATTTACGTTGTGTCATTCAATAAAAAGATAAAAAGTTAACATGTGAGAATTCAGATCGTTATGAATTTGAGTATACCGACGACCAATCTCATACTAAGTTCTTTTTATAGGAGAGTTTTTTAACTAGAAAATCAGTGCACATCGGTATTGAATGGTAGCCACTGGAGAGCAAACTCACAGCCTAACCCAATCAATAGTCTCGTTCTCATTGAATTTCTAGCGCCTCTGCAAACATTAATAAATTTATTTAGGAATGAGATATAACTTAATTGAAAAGTAAGTATTCTAAAATATTGTTAATAATTTTCTGCTAGTAACAGGTATTTACGCAAACGACAGATTTTTCAAATTTTAATTTTGGCCAGTATTCCACATGGATTTAATTACTCCTTTTTATTTTATTTCTTATTTTTCTGTTATATTATGTATCTACAATTACAATACACCATAATCATCTGCTAAAATATTGATTCAAAATTCAAAAACACTCATTAATCTTTAGAAAATAATCAAAATATCAACTTATGAGAGTGAATAAAATCCAAACCATATAAACTATTTAAAGTATCAAAGTGCAATTAGCAGGACAACATTCATAACTGCGTCTCTTTCTCCCTCCTTCAGTCGACTTAAGATTTGGAACGCTCACCGAATTGCTATTTATCTGCAAACATTAATAAATTTACTGAGTGACATAAGTTTAATTGGCAAAATAGTCAACTAAATAAAATTGTTTGTTAAACTAAATAAATTTCAATGAATGCCCATTTCAATTCTATTGCTCTGTCTTCACATCCATGTTGGACTTTACATCATATTTTTTCTCTCATGTGATTTTTAAAGAGTTATTGTTTTATACTAATGATTGTTTTATGTGGATCTTTCTGTTAGAATTTCTTTCTTATGTATATTCCACTAATTATTTTTCATGCATAGAGTTACAAATAATTATCTACCAACGGCTTTCACATATAAGAAACAGGGAAAATATAAACATCACCATCAATACTTATTCATTTTTATTTTTTTGGGTCACTTGATAAATATTTTCTAAGCGTATTTTCAGAAGCATGCTTATATTTAATATTGTAATAATTCTTGGACAATAAATGTTATATTACTCCTTTGATATACAATTAACATGACAGGTACCTGCACTCAAACTGTATTAAGTGAGAAAGGGTGGAGTTATAGGAGGCCCCGAGTTCAACCAACTGTGGTATTTGTTAAAAAGATGTTAATATCACTTTACTATTTGGCAATATAATGACAATTTCAGGATATGTTCTTTTCTTTTATTAGCTTTGTTACAGGTTCTCAATATAATAAAATATAATATTATATTTTTTTGAAAATTTTGCTACAGTCAACTACTTTCCTTCATAATTAGAAAAAAAAAAAACTCATCCTTTTTATTTTTATAAACTACAATCTCATCCACGTCAGCATAAATTGATTCCTCTCAACTATCACTTCTTTATATATTTTCATTTTCTTTTTACCCTTTCTCATCAACCCTGATGTTGCTCTCATCTCAATCATGACCCTGACGCTGAGTAATTCGCGGATCAATCTGCGATGTCAGGTCACCATGAGGGTTGGACAGTGGGCGGGAGCCCTCTCCCGGGGGGTCTAGGGGATGGAGCCCCAAGACCAAATTTTATGGGATCGACCTTTTGTAAATCTCGTTTGTTCGGGCTTGTGATGAGTTTTGTTTATGTTCGATGTGATTTTTAGATTTTGAAAGCATTGGACATCATTTGATATTAGTGAACGAGAATCTGCTGATGATTGCAATGCTGATATAAGGACTACGATTATGGTCGTAGTCCTTTATGAGAAGACTGCGATTATAGTCACAGTCCCTTAATTAATTAAAATTAGGATATTTTGTGAAGATCGCGATCATTATCATAGTCTAATATAAGCTAAAAAAATTGTGTTTTTGGGAGGATTGGAATCATGGTCGTGTTGGCCCAGAGGACTTCCACTCTAGTTTTGATGATGATTAACTCATGTAGTTATAGTTTATTAATAATCTTGTGATATTTAGTTTCAGATATTTAACTAAGATATTAGCAGGTGATTAGCTTCAACAAAGGAGTTTTGGAGCTTCTCACATGGTGATTCAAGAGCCTGAGTGACAAAGTCATATCTAGCACTCGTTGGAGAAAAGCTCGGTGGATCACGGTTTGGATCGAGTCGGCTTGAAGATGGAGTTCGTCAAGTAGACTTCGGTATACATTTTGACATCTCTTGAGCTACCAACGCTTATCAATAAGAAAAGGAAATCTAGTCGAGACGAGTCCGACGAATGTTGCTTCATGGTTCAAGGGAATGACTCCCTTGAGGTGCAATCGAAACTCAACTAGATGTTAGTACTAGTTCATATTGCAACAAGCCTTGAATGATGAACTTGCCAAAAATTGTGAAATTTGATTTCAAAGTATAAACTTTTGAAAAAGGATAGCTTTGATTTAAAAGAAGAAAATAAAAATTTATCTTCTACACTTGAGATTGCTTTGCAAGAAGAGATGAGATTTCAAGTGAACGTGACTCACTTAAATCCCAACTTGATCTTGCTCTAAAAGAAAATGAGATTTTGAAAAATAAAAATAATTGTGAAAATGTTTCAAAGAAAAATGAAAACTTGTCTTTAAAACTTGATTTTGTTGAATCTTTAATTGAAAATTGTTTCTATTTCAAAGGAATTGAATTTGGTTTCTAAAAAGAACATTTCTTTGAAAAATGATTTAGATTCTCATGTTTGCCATGCTAGTGTAGCTTCACCATCTAGCTTACCTAGTGCATGTACCTCTTCTTCTAGGATTGATAATGATATATGTTTGTTAAAGAAGAGTGTGGATTATTTGGGCTCCACTTTGAGCCATTGTGCTTTGAACCACTCACGTTTGGAATCTATATTTCGAAAGAAATAAGTTCCTCCAATGCATGCACACAAATCACGGCATACACATGCTTCCCACGTTCACAACCATCACATAATGTATGCTCATGTGTACACTTGTACACATTGTGGATGTAAGGGCTACCTTGCTAAGTTTTGTTATAATCATATACATGATTCAAATTTAGCAACTATATTTGTTTGGGCTAGGAAAGGAGCTAAACCCCATGGACCCAAAAGAGTGTGGGTACCAAAGATCACTCCTATTTTATTTGATGTAGGTGTGGGCTCTCACATGACGTGAGAGTGATGGTGCCTTGAGGTGGATGCGTTCCGAGTTTAAAGAGAACTATTTGGATGCATCACTTTCAAGGGAGTTTAGTGGGAAGACCACCATGGTTTTGGAGACATAGAGATGTACCCTCATCGGTTTTGGTAACTATCTCTTACTCCTTATATATGTTTGCATACTTTTAGATCATTCATTTATAGCATGTCTTGTTTTAATGCTCATTATGTCATATGCCATGCCTATTAGACCATTGACATACATGTATAGCATTTGAGGTTACCCATGTTTATATGGACCCATATTTTGTGTTCTCTCCATAGTTTAGCTATTATGTATATCATAACTCTAATTCATGAGCATTTGCCATAATGATCATATGAGTTTTTGTTTTGATTTCTATGCTTCATGTTTTGATTACATGTTTAAATGTTAGTTTTCATTAAAACTTGGATATATACTTGTACAACTAGTGAGCCACAAATAGATTATTATGTGTTTGTGCTTGAATGCTCATTTGTACTTATTAGATGCACTAGTATAACCTAGTTTTGATGATTCATACATTTTGACTTGTATTCTCATTTTGTACATGTTTCATGTGTATGTTTAACTTCATGTATATGTCTATTTTGTCTAAACTATTAGCTATACATATACATCCTTGAGCCACTTGCCTTCATGCATATACTCTTGTGGACTCATTCATGTTTGGATATGTATGTATACTTTAGTTTGTACAAGACATACATATACCTTGAAGGATTCTAGTTTTGATGACTTTCATGTTTTAAGGAATTTCATTTTGAGCTCGATTGCCTAGTTTCATGATAATGTGTTTCACATAACTCTTATACACTCACTTTATTTAATATTTTCTCATGATTTTGTTTTCATGAGTACAATTTGTGTTATATAGATTTTGAGTGTTTGGTGATCATGTGATTTACATGTTTTTCATGAAATATATTTTTGTTTTATTCCTTACTTGAAGGATTTCGTACGTTTACAAATTTTTCATATAACTAGTTCGTATTCTTCATTATGATAGAGTTTTTCAAACATACTATATTTTCAAACTTATTTTTGAAAACCCCTACCCATCCAAGGGCAGTTGGTTGGGCGACCATGCCTTGTATGCTTATTATTGAAAATTCTTTTAAACATGTGCATGAAATGGGTGGTAGGAAATATGAGTTATACACTTGATGTTATATGTTTTCAATTGGTATCATTGGATCTTTTCAATTGGTATCACTATTGACATTCTTTTTGTATACTCATATATGTTTTTATATATGTATGCTTACACTTCAATAGTATCAATTTCGATTGGTATTCAATTTTTCATACATATATATATGCTTTATTTGTGCTTACTATATCTCTATATCTTTGAGCACAAATTTTGGTTATGCTAAGCTTGATTTTCTTAAATGACTATTATATTTCAATTGATTATGTTTCAATTGGTATCTTATACAAACTTATGCATCATTTTGTTTGGTATTTCATAAAGGGGGAGAAAATTCATATTTCACTTTTTAATTGGTTTGTTTACCTTTGGTATTTACTCCAACACTTTATGTTGAAAAATGATTGAAAAATGATATTGAATTTTTTTGGTATCATATGCTCCTAATGAAAAATTACTTTCAAATTAGTACTAATTTTTACAATTGGTATCAAGATTACCTATATGTTTACATCTTTCAATTGATATCAAAATTTTTGATTGAATCCTTCAACATGTTTTATTTACTTTCAATTGGTATAATATAGACATGTTTATTTAAATTAAAAATATTTGTTTTATGTACTTTCAATTGATATGTTTTATTTATGTTTAATTCAATCATGATGCACTAATTTGATATATTTTTTTTCTATTGGTATCATAATGTTTTGATTTGATTTCATCCCTCATTGATTTTTTTTTTGTTTAAGACAAAAAGGGGAAGAACATTGTTTTATTGTTTTCTTTGACTCCTTTGTTGATGATTGACAAAAGGGGGAGAAGTATTTGACTTTATATGCATGTTTATTGTTTATTTGTAAGCTTATATCAAAGTTTGTTTCATATTGATATCAAGAGAGTTTGTTTGATGTTTTGATGTTTTCTCGGCGCGAGGAGGCAGCTTCTGGAATGGCGAAAGCTTTTAGTTGGTTGGACACACGCGTCGTGATCTTTGTGGGCCAAATTTTGACCGCTAATCATTTTAAGAGGAGAAAATATATATATATATATATATATATATATATATATATATATATATATATATATATATATATATATATATATATTTTAATTCTTAAAGAGCCAATTTGCAATTACAATGATTCTAGGTTTTACGATGTAATTTTCTAAATGAAATAGATTTGACAAGTATGTATATTAGAAATAAAAAAAAGGAGAGAAAAAAAAATCTGTCAAAAACTTTGATAGGAGATGCACTCACCTTCAACGAGCCACCCGCGAACCCCACAAGATTCGGTGAGCATGGAGGTCATCAGAGCAGAGGCAGTCGCGCTGTGCATGGGGAGAAGCGACTCAACGCAGAAACTCATCTCAACGAGAGACCTGAAATTTATCAAAACAACTAAATAAATAAATGACAGTTCTCTGATTCTTTTCTTGGGGGAAAAGCAAGAAAACCCTAGAATTTTGCGATGCCTCGTGATGATGATGCGAGGAGCAGCGATGGGTTTTGGTAGACGAAACGAAGAGGGAGCGGATCCGGGCTTCGAAGCGATCTTCGAAGCAACGCTGCGGGGAGAGCAGGATCGGAGAATTGATCTCGTGGCCATTACTGATCGAACCTGATCTCGTTTTTTTTTCTTCTTTTTCTTTTTTTTTTTTCCAACAAAGAGCTCCGAGGTCTCGCTAGTTTTGCGGTTCAAGGATTAAACCCTAATTAAAATATACCCAACAGCTACAGGGGAAGTTGTAGAGATCCGGATCCATATTATTTATTAGTGTTCCGGATCTGATCCGAACCCGCTAGACGTTACGTTAGGGCTTTTAGGTCTAAAGATTACTCGAATTTTGGTGTGATTTGGGTCAAATCGAGCTGGGTTCAACCATGAGTTGCCTGCCAGGCTTGAGAGATTGCCGACATAGAATGGTGATCATCTAAATTTGGTTCATCATTAGTATCAAATATCAATTTGGTATATTTATAACCGCGATTCATGCTTTTCTATTGAGTCCCACTTACGAAATGTATGAAATCCAATTCCAAATATTCTTAAAGAGATTGCATGCTATTTGGATTACACTTCTTTGAACTAAGGTGGATACGAAAGAGAGTGTTGCATGAAATCCTATCCAATACTTTAGTTTTGAGTGTAACGTAAGAACTGAGAATTTTGCTCGAATACCCTATCTCGACCCAGTTGCTAAACAATCTAAAATCAGTTCCAAATATTTATGGGTATAATATTGGATATAGAAAATCCAAAGCCGACTAGGTCAGTTACCAATAGTCGTAAGAGGCATATTACACAAATGACTTTTAGAAATTTTAGCCGATTACTTGGTCTCAATTCATCCTGAGCCAAGCTGAACCAATCTAGACGGATCAGAATCGGTATCGAACATTCATAAATAGGGTATGAATATTAAAAAAAAAATCAAGAACCAACCTTGACCTGCTACTAGACCTTAAATGACTAGGTGATTATGTTAGACTTATTAGTTTTAAAGTCTAATTTATTTTGGGCCTAATCAAGTCAATTGGATATTTGCACCCGCCCACTTAACCTATGTTGTTTGACCCAATAAAGAATTGATCAAACCTAAATGGTTTGGGTCTAGACACGTTTTCAATTACACTTAGCCATGAGTGTATTTAAATTAGAATGTGGGACTCATCTACACGTGTGGAACTCGTGTTATAAATCAAGGGCCTAGATCTATGATGAGTTGAACTAGGGTTTCTTGATGCTATATATATCATGAGTAGGGTTCCCTCTCCACCAACAAGAATAATCATCTCTCTCTTAGAGGCCTCTCATCTCCTCTAAGGATAAAGAAGAGAACTTGGTGGCTGGAGAGAAGAATCCTCTCCCTTAACTCCGGCGCATTCGAGATCGTGCAATATTCGGCATCCTCGCGATGGAATCAGGTATGCCTAAAACCCTCCTTCCCTTTGATCATGATAAAGAGGCTTACAGTATATGTGTAGATCTTGTATGGAATAAATTTAGATCTATCAGATTAGTGTATATTATATTTTGAGCTTGGAATATTCCATAAAAGTTGTCCATTTAGTATTTTTCCCCTTACTTCTAATCTTAGGAAATTTTTTGTTTTAAAAAAACAATTTTATTGTGATCCCCTCTTCGTCCTCCTCGCCCTTCCCCCCAATGATCCCCTCGTCCTCCTCTTCCATCTTGCCTGGAGATCCCCTCGTCCTCCTCGGCCCAAAATTAGAAGAAGAAACCAAGAAAAAGTAGAAGAAGAAGACCAAGGAAAAAAGTAGAGAAGACGACCAAGAAAATACTCTAACACAATCAAAAAATTAATTTCATTGAGTAAAGTTTAGTTTTTAGAATCACAATAGACAACCTTCAGTGGTTCTCCTAATTGCAGATAGATCTAAATCAGATCAAATAGATATCATAATCAGCCTCAAAATTTAAAATTATATCTTTCTTCTTCCAACAAAATATCATAATGAGTCCCAAATTTTGAATTCATCAAATAATTTATGAACTCTCCTTGATGAACAAGGGAAGAGAGAGAGATGAACTCACATTGATCAAAGATCGAACTGCATCTTTTAGATCCAAGATCGAACTCGCCTTGATGAACGAGGAAAGAGAGAGATCGAACTGGCCTTGATCAAAGATCGAACGGTATCTTCCAGATCGAAGAACAAAGGAGGAGAGAGATAAACTGGCTTGATGATCGAACTCGGCATGATAAACGAGATGAGAGAGATCGAACTCTCCTGGTGATTCAGGGGGGAGAGAGATCATCTTGATGAGCTCTCTTGATGATTGAGCTCGCCTTGATGAAGGAGGGGGGGAGAGAGATCAAAATTGCCATGATCGAAGATTGTTCTTTCGGATCGAAGAACAAAAGGGGAGAGAGAGATAGGGTCAGGGGTAGAGAGATGATCTGAAAGAAGAACACAAAGAGCCACCGCCTTTTATGTCACGATGTTTTCAATACAAACCGCGTGAAAACGTGCGTCATCTATCCCAAAATTGTACTAGTGATCAGCTTTTATGGCTGTTCTTCAAAGGACCACCTTAAAACTAATATATTACGGCGAATATTTTAAAACCGCCATAAAAGGTTCAAAGTCTTCGATCAACTTTTATGATGATTCTTCAGAGAACCACCATAAAACTAATATATTATGGCGGTTATTAAAATATCTAGTACAAAGATCCAAATGCAACATTGTATATTTTCATCAAATTTTAAAATTATCACCGTCTTTCGATACATGTCGGCTGCGACTCAAACCGACATGAAATGGGCAACATGAAAAGCCCACTTTTGTTGTAGTTTATGTACCACGATAACTTCAATTTGTAGTATTTTTATCAGAGAAAATTGTGAATCAGCTGCCACAGGAGGCAGCAACTCCTATGTCACATTCAAAACAAAATTTTCGATTGAATTTTCAAGATCTAACCGCGCATTATCATCTTAATATTCTAAGATACGTGTAAATCACCTAGAGGAGGGTGAATAGGTGATGGCTAATCTAATGGTCACTTAATGCGGAATTAAATCTTATATGATGCAAACTAAAACTTCTTAAACTAACACCACGTATAACACAAGAATGTAGCCGAATTCCCCGTGAAGGGCTCTGGACTAACTCCTCAAGATTCTTCTAAATAAGAGTTGAGGTGCCGCGTTGGCTCTCTTGGTTGAATACAAGTGTTAGCAAACAATCCCCAAGCATAAAACAATTAAGCACACAATGAATATCAAGCATATAAAGATGAACACAATATAAGCATGCAAGATATAAACAAGTAAGAGACAAAGAGAGAGCAATCGCAAACACGGGAGATTTATTTCGAGGTTCGAGCACACTTGCTTTACATCCCGCCTTCAATACTATGAAGGATTTCCATTATAATCGATCCCACCGGATCACTCGGTGCCGCAACACCTACAAGGCGAGTTCACACTTGAACTCCTTAGACTCTCTAGTCCCGTACACACCTCAAGCTCACTAGCTCGCCGAGGCCGCACCTCAAACACCGAGTTCCCACTAGAACCCGAACACCGCGAACCCGCAAGTCCGCCTTCTGAAAGTACAAAATAGAACTTTGGTGATCACAACTCTTGATCACCTAAAATCCTCTCACAACAAACTCTCCTATAGGTAGATATAGCAATGGATAGCTCAAGTGTTGTGTAAGAAAACAAGGATTGAAATGGTGGAGGAAAACTCAAAGAAATCACTTCTAAACACTCTTGATAAAACTCCCCTTTTGATTGGAATATTTGCTCTAAAATAAGTGGAGAAAACCTCTTGAAAGAGTAGGAAAAACTGTTGTACAAATCCACTTAAAATCTTATAGAAAATAGCCTCCAAAAGCCCCAATTTATTAAGGTAGAAAAACTAGTCGTTGGAGTCAGGTTGGCCTGACGGTCGACCACCAACGGTCAGATTTCTGACCGTCGGGGCAGCGGTCGACCGGCCCGGTCGACCGAGGCCTGGATACAGAGAGCGGTTTCTCTGTCCAGTCGACCGGCCCGGTCGACGGGGCTTTCTAGAGAGCAGAGCTCTCTGGACGGTCGACCGGCTCTCCAGCCAGACTGGCGTGCACGTCTGTGCACGTCGGTCGACCGAGTCGGTCGACCGACTTCAAGCTGAAGCCATGAAACAAATTCTGGAATTAAAAATTTGGTTATTTTGGCTCAAATAAATCCCATAAAATCATGAAAAATCTACAAAAATAATTTTAACATTATACTTTGAAAAACAAACATGCTTGAACAAGATCAAGACATGTTACAAATATTTGAACTATTTTTGTAACTTGAAAATTTTGGCTTAAAACAAAAGCTGTATTTTTTCAAATTAGTTTTTCCAAAACTTATTTTTCTAAAACATCTCCAATACAAAAATAAGATATTTTAAATACTTTGAAAGCATAGAGTGTATGGATATGATTCACTACACAAACATGATGAAATATCTATGTTTTTGACATTAAGCACTAAACATGGTTTTGGTTAAAGACATGTATACTTTGAATACCAAAAATCAAACCGGTATTTATCAAAAAGAAAACTCTTTTGTATTTTTTCAAAATAAAAATTCTTTTATTAAAACATATCTAAATCAAGAGTGTGTGTATATGGTATACTTGAGCAATCCGCCAACTATTCTATCCTTTACATTTTATCTAAAAACAAAATCTTATAAAACAAACCTAGACACAAGTCTTCATGAAGTCTTCACTTGAAGTCTTCTTCCCCTTCTTGACTTGGTCCAAACATGATCCATAGAGCTAGACCCCTCTTGAGTACTTGATGTGGTCTTGATGCACAAGCTCTTGAATCAAACCGTGTTAGCTTCAAAACTTGACTTTAAATCTTTTGTTGAAACTACACACCTACTAAGATCTTGATCACAAATCTGAAACTAATTAAACACAAGATCATTAGTACCATAACTATATGAGTTGATCATCATCAAAACTAGAGTGATGGGCCTTTGGGCCAACAATCTCCCCCTTTTTGATAATGACAAAACTCATAAAGTTATATATGCATGGATTAAAGTAAAGCTTCAAAGAAGCTCCCCCTTAACTCATGCATAACAAATAAGCAATAAGATATGACAATGAAGCACATGCATAAACTAACATGTATGCAATATAAGGAGATAAACATGCATAAACAAGCATGAAACACATCAAATCATTTTTTCCTATTTGCAAAACAAAAACATATATGCATAAATATAAATCCTTCTCCCCCTTTATGAATAAAGCAAGAAAAAACATGCATATATACTAAAATACTTCTCCCCATTTTTGTCAATTATCAACAAAGGGGTTAAAGTAAAAAACAAAATTCTTCTCCCCTTTTGTCCAAAACAAAGAATCAATAAAGGGGTAAACTCAAATCAATAATAAAAATATATGCGATATACATTCATGAAGAGGAGACGCTAAGTTAACTTCCCTACATATATGCATTATATGAAGAAGGGATGACAAGCCCTAACTCACATAACACATAATATGCAATGCATAAGAGGAGATGTGAAGCTCCCCCTACATACGTGTATCACATAAAGAAGAGTTGTCAAGCTCCTCAATATAAGATACACTCAAGATGAATCTATATGTAGAAGAGATATTAAGCTCCCCTTGCATATAGGCAATACAAATCAAAACATTTTTAATTTTCTCATAAAAACAAATTTTGAGTTTTTCTCAATAAAACAAATTTTTAAGATACCAATGTAAATAAACATTATAATGTTTGAATTTTCTTAAATAGGTAAAACATCTTGATACCAATTGAAATTTATAATAAATTTGAAACATATTGATACCAATTTAAAAAAATGCATAAGCTTTAAAAATGTCAATTGAGATACCAATTGAAAATAAAGTTTTAAATCAAGCTTAGCATAAACTATGTGCTTTTAAATATGTAAACCAATTGTAAAGCAAGCACACATAAATCATATATATGTATGAAAAGAGAATACCAATAGAGATTGATATTATTTGAAATGAAGCATACATATATAGGAAACAAAATATGAGTATATATAAAAATATATCAGTTGTGATACCAAATGAAATTATGATATCAATTGAGATTATGAAGTGAAATTAGTGTATAACTCATAAACTACCAAATGAAGAATAATAACTAGTAAAATAATTTTTGAAAAACTAGTTAAAGATCCTTCAAAACATGAAATCAAAACATAAGTATATCATGAAACATACTAAATACATAAAATTCGACACTCAAAGTCCATGAAGCTCAAAAATATTCATGAAACAAAGGTTCATGAATAAACAAATAAAAGGTGAGTACACAAGAATCATGTAATTAGTATTTATCATGAAGATAATCAATAAAGCTCAAAACACAAGTCATTTTATCAAAAAAAATGAAAATTCATTTTTCATTTATAAACCAAACTTCTAGGTATATGTATGATTTATCCAAAACTAACAATATGCATACATATCCCAAACATAAAAAGAGTCTATGATATAATTTGCATGAAGGCAAGAGACTCAAAAAGGGCATACATGTATATTTATTAGATTTGAATACACAATACATATACATGAAGTAAAACATGAAAATAGGCAAAACAAGTGTAAATGAGGAAATCATCAAAACTAGGCTATATATGTGCATAAAGTGAGTACAAATGAACAATGAAGTGCAAATATATATGAATCAATTTGTTGCTCACTACTTGTACATGTATAAATCCAAGTTTTAATAAAAACTACATTTAAACTAGTATTTACCACATGAAGCACAAAGCATGAACATGCCAAAGAAATTATCAATAAAAAACATGTAAATAAAGTAAGAGTTTAGAGATAGTTACCAAATCAAAGAACTAAGCTCTAAGTCTCCAAAACTTGGTGGTTGTCCCACCAAACCTCCTTGATAGCGGTGCATCAAATATGTGTCCATCGAGTCCATGTGCAACCACCACCAAGGCACCAAATCTCTTACGTCGTGTGAGAGCCCTCACCTACATCAAATACAAAAGGTGGGGACTTTGGTACCCATTTTCTTTTGGGTCCTTGGGGTTAGTCTTGTAAGGAACATTTTTATTAGCAAAATGTTTGGGTTCCTTGTCAAAACAAAATTTTGCTAAATGGCCTTTGCGGCCATAATGTGTACATTTGTACACCTTAGTATGCATATGAGTGTGAGTGTGATTGTGACGTGCAAAATGTGCATATGCATGATGTGGATGATATGCATGAACATGTGGGCTTGTTTCTTTGAAAACAAAGACTCTAATCTAGTGTGGTTAAAAGCACATGAGCTCAAAGTAGAGCTTAAACTATTTATTTTATTTTTCAAAATTTTAATCTCATTTTCATTTATGGTAGCATGTAAAGCATGATGAGAATGATAATCATTTTTCTTATTTTTAGAAACTTTTTCCTTTTCTTTTTCATCATTTTCTTTTTAAAGAAGTGTTTTCTTGAAAAACTTCTTTTTGTTTTTCTACCAAAATAATTTTATTTTTCAAATTAGTGTTTCCTTCACATAAATCATTCAATTTGGACATTAAGGAAACATTCTCATTTTTCAAAATTTCATTTTCTTTTTCAATGCATGCAACCTTATTTCTAAATGAATCATTTTCTTTTAGCATGCAATCAAAATTCTTTTTCAAATTTTTATTATCTTTCTTAAGCATGTCATATTTTTCAAGTAATTGTTGACAAAATGAAGTAAGCTCATCATATGACATGTCATCTTCTTCTACCTCGGATTCGGTAGTTGCCTCAATGGGGTTATCCCCTTGGACCATGTAGCATACGTTGAGGTGTCACTTCCAACATCCGAATCGCTCCCCGCATAGTATTGTTCTTGTTCGCCAAGGAAGATCAACAAGTTCCATAGTACACAAGCCGAATCAAGATTAGCAACCCTAAATAAATTGTAACGCCCCGATCCCGCGGGTACGGAGAGGTTACTGCAACGTATATACGCAGGTCAGAAATACCCTCACGTATATACGCTAAGCATCAGTACAGGCAAGAATCAGAGTACGGAAGCAAGTGGTGCATTATACATTCCAACATATGAGTACAATTACAAAGTTATCACCAGAGGTGATCTGATATTACAATAATATTACATCACCAGGATGGCGCAATTGCGAGAATACAGGAAGATATACAAGAGTGAACAGTATAAAGGCACTCACGAATTTACAAAAGGAAAACTCGAGAGGCACACAGGGGGCCTGGAAGGATAGAGCTCAGGATGATCTGCTGGAGATCCATGCTTCCGCTACGCCACTCTGATCAGCAACTGGGATTCTGCAAGCTCCAAGCTCCAGGACCTGGACATGAGAATCCAGGGGAGTCAGATGAAACTCCCCAGGCGAGTGGTGAAGCAAAAGCCAAGTGGCGAGCAAGGGTAAGTATATGTAAAGCGATAAAACTAAATAAAGCCGAGGACGAGCAAATCTGATTGTATGGTTTCAGATCACGGCTCCATGAGACTAGTACATCGAAGGAATAATCCAAACAAGGAAACCCTCATCTATATACCTTTATCTCATATCACCATAATCCAAGCACATACAACCCGACTGTACTCAGGGCATGATAAGATAATGAACAGGAGGTAAGTGGATACAAGGGATAAAGCAGAGTATGAGCAGTTAATACGATAATACTCATAAAGCCGAAAATCCGAAGTAAAATCCAGGACAAGCAAATATGGTAAGGCATATCACAGATTCATAGCCGTTTAAGTCGCAGGCTTCAGTATGCGTCCCATTCCACATACCTCTACTTACAACTTAAAGAGCCGGTTATTATCTTGACACCTTATTATTACTCGTCTTACCCTGATATCTAGCTATGTGAACTAGCGTCCCAGCACACATAGATCCATATCCGAGTAAAGCAAGATTGTTATTGGAAACCAGCGGGGGTATCAACGAACTATGTTTACAGTGGGTCCCGTACATACCCGGGACCACGGCCCAGGATTGTTCCGTTGCTTGGTGACGGAACCTGCCGCAAGGCTAACAGGAGGGACTTATGTATGCCCTTATCATGATGGTACCAGGAAGGAGGGAGCCAGCACTCCCCTCGGTCGCCTGGAGGCCCACAGGTCAGACCGGAAGTTTTAGTTGCACAACATGCCTAATACCACTGTAAACACGAACACATATTGATAGCCGCGAGTTTCCCCCGCCCCGATGCAAGTTGTCCAGTTTTATGATTTATTAGATGATTATCAGATTCCGGGAATGAGCAAGAGCAAGTCAGGAATACATGTATCTCAGGAGTACTGGTTCGTACTATAAGGTATCACATGTGTATCAGGAGTACAGTTTGTACTATCAAGATGTCAGATCATCATTCCCGTTATCGTGATAATCATGAGAGTCAAGTATATCATGCCGGGTGTCAAGTGATGGCATGACAGGAGGATGATATTTGTCAGGTGACCAATCATGTCAAGAGATTGATATTAGTCCGGTGGCAAGTCATATCATAACAAGAGGTCTTGCCAAGTAGTATCATGTCATGGTGTCAGGTGATAACACAACAGTTGACAGGTGATATACATGTGTTAAATAGTAGCATGAAAATGACAGGTATGAAGTAATGGCACGGTAAGTGTTAAGATATCAGGTAAATACATGGCATGTGATAGAATAGTAGCTGAGCAAAATCAAGCGGAGCTGAGCAAGCTGGAAGTATAGACAGCAAACAGTATTTAACACTGGAGCGTCTGGCGAGGTTATCGGGACGACTCGGTTGACGTGCGAGTAGAAAATCCGGCAGCAACTCGCCTAGACGAATCTAGTGGTAAAACGCTGAACGCTGATCATGATAACCAGGCGGAGCTGAACAAGCTGGAGGCACAGGCAGCGAACAGAGTTTAGACACTAATGCGCTCTGCGAGGTTACCGGGACACTCGGATCAAGATACGAGTAAAAAATCCGGCAGCAACTCGCCTAAACGAATTTAGTGAATAAAGCACTGAGCGCTAAGCATGCTCACCAGACGGAGCTGGAAAACCTGCCAATCCCAATCACGTCTCTTTCGAGATAGTGAGTGACCGGAGGCTGAAGGGTCCAGAGAAACCTGCCGATCCCAATCACATCTCTTTCGAGATAGTGAGTGACCGGAGGCTGAAGGGTCGGCCACGCATAGTATGAAGCAGTAGAATACATCACGGGCATGGTATGTGTACAAGAATGAAACTACCCTAGTACAAGCATTCGTCACAGAGCAATACATGTCCAGTCATTGGCACTCGGCCATACACAAATACAGGGACTCAGCCCAATACAAAATACATGTAAACATGGAATAAAATACATGTCGACCCGACGAAGCGGGGAAACCCAAATGGAGGCGAGAGCGAGGACACTCGCCAAAATCACCGGAAAGCCGAAAACTCTGAATCCATGGAACTCGCGCACGCGCCATAAAATAATATATATAATTATGAGGAGAGAGAAAGTGAAGAGGAGAGAGAAAGAGTTAGAGAGAAAAAGAGGGAGAGACTTAGAGAGAGAAAGAGACACAGGGAGACGCGGGTTTTTGAGAGTGAGACGCGGGGGTCGCAGACGCGGGGGTCGCAGACGCGGGAATAGCAGACGCGGTAATCACAGACGCGGGAGTCGCAGACGCGAGGATGCCACAAACGCGGGGTTCGAGACCCGCGTTCAAATCAGGACGCAAGGAGAACGCAGACGCGGTCGTGGGTCCGCGTCGCGTTAGAACGAGGAGAACACAGACGCGGTTAGAAGCTCCGCATCGTGTTAACACGAGAGGGACACAGACGCGGGCATTGACTCCGCGCTGCGTCGATACAATAACGCGTAGGCCGCGTTAAACAGATACCAAGAACGCGAAGACTCGCGTAAGGAATTGCCTGGACGCGGGAGTGAGATCCGCGTCTAACAATCAACAGATAGAAAGAGAGAGACAGGGAAAAGGTGATCTCTTTGGTGGTGGTGTCGTTGCAATTGTCACCGAAGTGATTACCGGAATAATCGTGAACGATTACCGGAATAATCACCGGAGACGTTGCCGACGAAGAAGAGCTCGGCCCCAATCCAAAAGGAGTGGCCGGCCCTGATAAGAGTCATTTTCCAAATGGAGAAGACGAACAGGAAGAGGAACCAGGAAGAGAGAGAGAGACTCAGGAGAGAGAGTGAGAGGTCCAAGAGAGAGAGAGAGAGAGATGAAGGCAGGAGAGAGAGAGAGGATAGGAGAGAGAGAGAATTTAGGGAGGAGAGAGAGATTAAATTAGGAGAGAGAAAGAGGGGTGCAGGAAGAGAGAGAGAGTTTTCAAGAGAGAGAGAGAGAGAGATAACAGGGGCTGCTCACGCAGCCCCTCTCCACGCGAGGAGGGCCCACGGGGCCGTGGGCCCTGGAAGACCTGGCCAGCCCTCTGCCGGCCAGGGGCCTAACCGGCGGCGGTCCTGGCCGCCGGTGGCCCAACAGAGAGGAGAGAGGGAGAGAATGAGGGGGCTGTTGCCCCCTCGGCAGAGAGAAAGAGAGGGGGCTTGCCCCCCTCTCAGCCCACCTCAGGCCAGGCCGGGCTTGGCCTGGCCTGGCGCCCCTTCCCGGCTGCGGCCGGGGGCGCGGAGGCTGCGCCGGCCAGGGAAGGCCGGCTCAGACAGGGGTGGCCGCCGGCCACCCCAAGGAGAGAGAAGGGAGGGGGCTGCTGCCCCCTCCACAACAGCGCACAGGGGGGGCCAGGTGGCCCCCCTGTCGCGCCCAGGGCCGCCGGCCACTGCCGGCGGCGGTCTGCCCTCGCCGGGGCGGTGCCGGAGGAGAGGGGTCGGCGACGAGGTGGTGAGGCCGAAACTAGGGAAGAAAAGAAAGAAAATGGAAAAGAAAAGTAAAGGAAAGAAAAGGAAAAGAAAAGGAAAGAGGAGAAGAGGATGGCCGGAGTTTGGGGTCCCTCGCCAGCGTCGTGGTGGCCGGAGGCGCCGGCGGTGATGGTGGCCGGAGTTGGGTGCGGTGGTCACCAAAGGAGAGGAAGAAGAAGAAGTGAAGAGAGGAGAAGAGAAGAAGAAAAGAAAGAAAAGGAAAAGAAAAAGAAAAAGGAAAAAGGTGATGATGGGGGAAGTGATGGGGATGTGACCGGGCCCACGTGGAGGGGAGTGGGCTGCTGGGGTCGGCGCGGGAGTTGGTGGGAAAAGAAAAGAAAAGAAAGGAAAAGAAAGAAAGAAGAGAAAAGATTAAAGAATAATAATATTATAATATGGTCGCGAAATTGACTGTTCCGGAAAAATCCCCAAAAATACCCGGAGGTAGAAAACGTCATCCTGAGGAATAATATGAAATCGGTTTTCAGAAATAAAATCCCGTTTTCAAATTAAAAATCCGGAAGTCCACCGCCGATACCGGTCTACACCGGGTCGGCCGGATTTTGATAAATTCTGAAAAATCCCAGAAAATGTATTAAAGAATAAAATATGTTTTTAAGAAGTAAAGTGAAAGCGGAATTCAGAAATTCATTTCCAATTGTAAACCAAAAATCCTGGAGTCAACCAGCGATACTGGCCGATACCGACTCCGGTGGAATTTTCATAAATTCGTAAAATCCTCAGAAAAAGCATTTAGACAGGAAATGCGATTTTAAGAAATAATGTCTAAAGGCCCTTCTAGAAATTCTAATCTGTTTGTAAATTAAAAATCCGAGAATCGGTGAGCGGCACTGGTCGACACCGGTTTTGAAGATTTTCAACTTAATCCAGGAAATTTCAGAAAATCATAGAAAATCTATAATATTGGAAAACGATGTTTAAAACTGAAATCGGTCAAATTAGAATACCAGAATGACCAAATCGAGTAATACCCTAGGATCGGGCCCTCGGTTCAGACTAGGGCTGACTCCGAGTCCACGAATCTAAATCCAAGACAAAACTATCATATAAAGAATTCATAATACAAAACAAATACAGGAAGTAAATCAAAAAATACGATCGAAAAATCTGAATACGCAACTAAGTACGTATTCTGGGAGCGGGGTGTTACAATCCATCCACCTTACAAAAAATTGCGTCCTCGCAATTTCGATAAGGGGTAAATTGAACACAAGGAGGACAAGGACGGGAATTATACCAATTAAGATATGAAGCACTATAGGTAGGGCCCTCAAGTTGACTGATCAATAACCAGAATATAGAAATCTTCTGCACTTCCGGCTGTATAAATCTTCGAACAATGCCGAATAATACTGACTGATAACACAGCTTAGCAATAGAATTCCAGCTGTACTGCATACTTAGTATCACTCTGAGAATGAGCCAGAACACCAAAGATAAAGAAAACCCTGATAGTCCTGAGCATAATAAAGAAGACCGATAATTAAGAATTCTGAATACCAGGCATCAATCACTCTGAAAGATATAGCCGAGAATATAGAATATCCGTAGAGAATCCCGACTACTGACTTCTGAAAGATAACCCGTTCGAGATCAATCCTGAGAATACCCGAGCTTCATAGAGTTGGCTGAAGAGATCATCTCATAGCTTCATTCAGAACTAGCCACTACCTCACTAGTATATCCATATCTTAAGTTGGTATAAAGGCTTCGAAAAACCAAAACAGGGGAAAGATAGAGGAAATTAGGAATCAAAGGAAAGATGATCAAGAAAAATAGATAACTCTGTACTTGTAGTTGGACTGTATAACCAGGACTCATGCATTCCAGTTGCAAATTTCTTTACCATTAATTTGCCGTCCGGACGTACTGAGGAGGTGAGAGCCTAAGCTCTGATACCAACCTGTAACGCCCCGATCCCGCGGGTACGGAGATGTTACTGCAACGTATATACGCAGGTCAGAAATACCCTCACGTATATACGCTAAGCATCAGTACAGGCAAGAATCAGAGTACGGAAGCAAGTGGTGCATTATACATTCCAACATATGAGTACAATTACAAAGTTATCACCAGAGGTGATCCGATATTACAATAATATTACATCACCAGGATGGCGCAATTGCGAGAATACAGGAAGATATACAAGAGTGAACAGTATAAAGGCACTCACGAATTTACAAAGGAAAACTCGAGAGGCACACAGGGGGGCCTGGAAGGATAGAGCTCAGGATGATCTGCTGGAGATCCATGCTTCCGCTGCGCCACTCTGATCAGCAACTGGGATTCTGCAGGCTCCAAGCTCCAGGACCTGGACATGAGAATTCAGGGGAGTCAGATGAAACTCCCCAGGCGAGTGGTGAAGCAAAAGCCAAGTGGCGAGCAAGGGTAAGTATATGTAAAGCGATAAAACTAAATAAAGCCGAGGACGAGCAAATCTGATTGTATGGTTTCAGATCACGGCTCCATGAGACTAGTACATCGAAGGAATAATCCAAACAAGGAAACCCTCATCTATATACCTTTATCTCATGTCACCATAATCCAAGCACATACAACCCGACTGTACTCAGAGCATGATAAGATAATGAACAAGAGGTAAGTGGATACAAGGGATAAAGCAGAGTATGAGCAGTTAATACGATAATACTCATAAAGCCGAAAATCTGAAGTAAAATCCAGGACAAGCAAATATGGTAAGGCATATCACAGATTCATAGCCGTTTAAGTCGCAGGCTTCAGTATGCGTCCCATTCCACATACCTCTACTTACAACTTAAAGAGCCGGTTATTATCTTGACACCTTATTATTACTCGTCTTACCCTGATATCTAGCTATGTGAACTAGCGTCCCAGCACACATAGATCCATATCCGAGTAAAGCAAGATTGTTATTGGAAACCAGCGGGGGTATCAACGAACTATGTTTACAGTGGGTCCCGTACATACCCGGGACCACGGCCCAGGATTGTTCCGTTGCTTGGTGACGGAACCTGCCGCAAGGCTAACAGGAGGGACTTATGTATGCCCTTATCATGATGGTACCAGGAAGGAGGGAGCCAGCACTCCCCTCGGTCGCCTGGAGGCCCACAGGTCAGACCGGAAGTTTTAGTTGCACAACATGCCTAATACCACTGTAAACACGAACACATATTGATAGCCGCGAGTTTCCCCCGACCCGATGCAAGTTGTCTAGTTTTATGATTTATTAGATGATTATCAGATTCCGGGAATGAGCAAGAGCAAGTCAGGAATACATGTATCTCAGGAGTACTGGTTCGTACTATAAGGTATCACATGTGTATCAGGAGTACAGTTTGTACTATCAAGATGTCAGGTCATCATTCCCGTTATCGTGATAATCATGAGAGTCAAGTATATCATACCGGGTGTCAAGTGATGGCATGACAGGAGGATGATATTTGTCAGGTGACCAATCATGTCAAGAGATTGATATTAGTCCGGTGGCAAGTCATATCATAACAAGAGGTCTTGCCAAGTAGTATCATGTCATGGTGTCAGGTGATAACACAACAGTTGACAGGTGATATACATGTGTTAAATAGTAGCATGAAAATGACAGGAATGAAGTAATGGCACGGTAAGTGTTAAGATATCAGGTAAATACATGGCATGTGATAGAATAGTAGCTGAGCAAAATCAAGCGGAGCTGAGCAAGCTGGAAGTACAGACAGCAAACAGTATTTAACACTGGAGCGTCTGGCGAGGTTACCGGGACGACTCGGTTGACGTGCGAGTAGAAAATCCGGCAGCAACTCGCCTAGACGAATCTAGTGGTAAAACGCTGAACGCTGATCATGATAACCAGGCGGAGCTGAACAAGCTGGAGGCACAGGCAGCGAACAGAGTTTAGACACTAATGCGCTCTGCGAGGTTACCGGGACACTCGGATCAAGATACGAGTAAAAAATCCGGCAGCAACTCGCCTAAACGAATTTAGTGAATAAAGCACTGAGCGCTAAGCATGCTCACCAGACGGAGCTGGAAAACCTGCCAATCCCAATCACGTCTCTTTCGAGATAGTGAGTGACCGGAGGCTGAAGGGTCCAGAGAAACCTGCAGATCCCAATCACGTCTCTTTCGAGATAGTGAGTGACCGGAGGCTGAAGGGTCGGCCACGCATAGTATGAAGCAGTAGAATACATCACGGGCATGGTATGTGTACAAGAATGAAACTACCCTAGTACAAGCATTCGTCACAGAGCAATACATGTCCAGTCATTGGCACTCGGCCATACACAAATACAGGGACTCAGCCCAATACAAAATACATGTAAACATGGAATAAAATACATGTCGACCCGACGAAGCGGGGAAACCCAAATGGAGGCGAGAGCGAGGACACTCGCCTAAATCACCGGAAAGCCGAAAACTCTGAATCCATGGAACTCGCGCACGCGCCATAAAATAATATATATAATTATGAGGAGAGAGAAAGTGAAGAGGAGAGAGAAAGAGTTAGAGAGAAAAAGAGGGAGAGACTTAGAGAGAGAAAGAGACACAGGGAGACGCGGGTTTTTGAGAGTGAGACGTGGGGGTCGCAGACGCGGGAGTCACGTCGCGGGAATAGCAGACGCGGTAATCACAGACGCGGGAGTCGCAGACGCGAGGATGCCACAAACGCGGGGTTCGAGACCCGCGTTCAAATCAGGACGCGAGGAGAACGCAGACGCGGTCGTGGGTCCGCGTCGCGTTAGAACGAGGAGAACACAGACGCGGTTAGAAGCTCCGCATCGTGTTAACACGAGAGGGACACAGACGCGGGCATTGACTCCGCGCTGCGTCGATACAATAACGCGTAGGCCGCGTTAAACAGATACCAAGAACGCGAAGACTCGCGTAAGGAATTGCCTGGACGCGGGAGTGAGATCCGCGTCTAACAATCAACAGATAGAAAGAGAGAGACAGGGAAAAGGTGATCTCTTTGGTGGTGGTGTCGTTGCAATTGTCACCGAAGTGATTACCGGAATAATCGTGAACGATTACCGGAATAATCACTGGAGACGTTGCCGACGAAGAAGAGCTCGGCCCCAATCCAAAAGGAGTGGCCGGCCCTGATAAGAGTCATTTTCCAAATGGAGAAGACGAACAGGAAGAGGAACCAGGAAGAGAGAGAGAGACTCAGGAGAGAGAGTGAGAGGTCCAAGAGAGAGAGAGAGAGAGAGAGATGAAGGCAGGAGAGAGAGAGAGGATAGGAGAGAGAGAGAATTTAGGGAGGAGAGAGAGATTAAATTAGGAGAGAGAAAGAGGGGTGCAGGAAGAGAGAGAGTTTTCAAGAGAGAGAGAGATAACAGGGGCTGCTCACGCAGCCCCTCTCCACGCGAGGAGGGCCCACGGGGCCGTGGGCCCTGGAAGACCTGGTCGGCCCTCTGCCGGCCAGGGGCCTAACCGGCGGCGGTCCTGGCCGCCGGTGGCCCAATAGAGAGGAGAGAGGGAGAGAATGAGGGGGCTGTTGCCCCCTCGGCAGAGAGAAAGAGAGGGGGCTTGCCCCCCTCTCAGCCCACCTCAGGCCAGGCCGGGCTTGGCCTGGCCTGGCGCCCCTTCCCGGCTGCGGCCGGGGGTGCGGAGGCTGCGCCGGCCAGGGAAGGCCGGCGCAGACAGGGGTGGCCGCCGGCCACCCCAAGGAGAGAGAAGGGAGGGGGCTGCTGCCCCCTCCACAACAGCGCACAGGGGGGGCCAGGTGGCCCCCCTGTCGCGCCCAGGGCCGCCGGCCACTGCCGGCGGCGGTCTGCCCTCGCCGGGGCGGTGCCGGAGGAGAGGGGTCGGCGGCGAGGTGGTGAGGCCGAAACTAGGGAAGAAAAGAAAGAAAATGGAAAAGAAAAGTAAAGGAAAGAAAAGGAAAAGAAAAGGAAAGAGGAGAAGAGGATGGCCGGAGTTTGGGGTCCCTCGCCGGCGTCGTGGTGGCCGTAGGCGCCGGCGGTGATGGTGGCCGGAGTTGGGTGCGGTGGTCACCAAAGGAGAGGAAGAAGAAGAAGTGAAGAGAGGAGAAGAGAAGAAGAAAAGAAAGAAAAGGAAAAGAAAAAGAAAAAGGAAAAAGGTGATGATGGGGGAAGTGATGGGGATGTGACCGGGCCCACGTGGAGGGGAGTGGGCTGCTGGGGTCGGCGCGGGAGTTGGTGGGAAAAGAAAAGAAAAGAAAGGAAAAGAAAGAAAGAAGAGAAAAGATTAAAGAATAATAATATTATAATATGGTCGCGAAAATTGACTGTTCCGGAAAAATCCCCAAAAATACCCGGAGGTAGAAAACGTCATCCTGAGGAATAATATGAAATCGGTTTTCAGAAATAAAATCCCGTTTTCAAATTAAAAATCCGGAAGTCCACCGCCGATACCGGTCTACACCGGGTCGGCCGGATTTTGATAAATTCTGAAAAATCCCAGAAAATGTATTAAAGAATAAAATATGTTTTTAAGAAGTAAAGTGAAAGCGGAATTCAGAAATTTATTTCCAATTGTAAACCAAAAATCCTGGAGTCAACCAGCGATACTGGCCGATACCGACTCCGGTGGAATTTTCATAAATTCGTAAAATCCTCAGAAAAAGCATTTAGACAGGAAATGCGATTTTAAGAAATAATGTCTAAAGGCCCTTCTAGAAATTCTAATCTGTTTGTAAATTAAAAATCCGGGAATCGGTCAGCGGCACTGGTCGACACCGGTTTTGAAGATTTTCAACTTAATTCAGGAAATTTCAGAAAATCATAAAAAATCTATAATATTGGAAAATGATGTTTAAAACTGAAATCGGTCAAATCAGAATACCAGAATGACCAAATCGAGTAATACCCTAGAATCGGGCCCTCGGTTCAGACTAGGGCTGACTCCGAGTCCACGAATCTAAATCCAAGACAAAACTATCATATAAAGAATTCATAATACAAAACAAATACAGGAAGTAAATCGAAAAATACGATCGAAAAATCTGAATACGCAACTAAGTACGTATTCCGGGAGCGGGGTGTTACATAAATAAACATCATTTAGGGTAGATCTTAAAGCATGTAGGGCTTTTGAGTTAGCCTCAATATACTTGCTATTGTTAACATATGAATCATTAGTGGTAGCAAGATAAACATGAATCCCTAAGGCTTTGAGGTACAAAGACATCTTAACCTTTCAAGTTTGGATGTTAAGGATGTCAAAGGTGGGAGGTGACATGAAATCCATGGTGTGTGTACAAATATTATGATTAGCCTAAAAATGAGGATCTTTAACTCTAGGTGGTAAGACCCAAATCAAGAGCACTTGGCTCTGATACCAATTGTAAATCACCTAAAGGGGGGGTGAATAGGTGATGGCTAATATAATGGTCACTTAATGCGGAATTAAATCTTATATGATGCAAACTAAAACTTCTTAAACTAAACACCACGTATAACACAAGAGTGTAGCCGAATTTCCCGTGAAGGGCTCTGGACTAACTCCTCAAGATTCCTCTAAATAAGAGTTGAGGTGCCGCGTTGGCTCTCTTGGTTGAATACAAGTGTTAGCAAACAATCCCCAAGTATATAACAATTAAGCACACAATGAATATCAAACATATAAAGATGAACACAATATAAGCATGTAAGATATAAACAAGTAAGAGACAAAGAGAGAGAGCAATCGCAAACACGGGAGATTTGTTTCGAGGTTCGAGCACACTTGCTCTACATCCCCGCATTCAACACTATGAAGGATTTCCACTATAATCGATCCCACAGGATCACTCGGTGCCGCAACACCTACAAGGAGAGTTCATACTAGAACTCCTTGGACTCTCTAGTCCCGTACACACCGCAAGCTCACTAGCTCGCCGAGGCCGCACCTCAAACACCGAGTTCCCACTAGAACCCGAAACACCGCGAACCCGCAAGTCCGCCTCCTCAAAGTACAAAATAGAACTTTGGTAATCACAACTCTTGATCACCTAAAATCCTCTTGATCAGCACGATTTTGTCACATTTTCATGCCCTTATTTATCTATCATTTGTCTATAAATAATGCTGCTCGGGTATTTTTAGTGGTGTTTTACAGAGTGAGCTATCAAAAGGAAACTGGACCACAAAAGCGTGCTCTGGAGACAGTAAGATATGCAACAGGAGACTGAAGGCGAGATGGGTTACTTGGCACTAATGCTGCTCTACCATGCTCGAAACAAACACCAGATAAATCTATAGTCAATTCGGAGAAGCTGGAAGTCACTTGGAATAAAAACGCAATTTTGTAAAATTCAGGGGTTTTAGTGCAATTTGACGTTGATAGCTCTTCTGTATAATTAAATAAATGTTGTGAACTTTATGTAAAAATATCAAAACCCTAAGTCTATAAATAGCCAAGGCTAGGGTTTTGAGAGGGGTTGTTCTTCTTTTTACCCGTACGTACATTTTCTAGATCTGAAATTGTGAGTCTTTCATTTTCTTCCTCTCTGCATAAAATTCTCTTTTACATTATTATTTTTGTTCTTGTTTTGATTGATTTATCAAAAGACTCTCTTCGTTTTCTCCCTGCATCACAACAACTCCATCATCAAAAAGGAAAAAAAAACAAAAAGAAAAAGGAGAGAGACAGAGCCGCCTAGCACCAGATCAAAAGAAAGAAAGAAAGAAAGAAGAGAGAGAGAGAGAGAGAGAGAGAGAGAGGCTTGGGCGCCTCCTGCAAGGCGCCCAGCGCTAGAAGGAAAAAAAAAAGGAAAAGGAAAAGGCAAAAGAGAGAGGCCTTGCCTCTCTCTCTCTCTTTGCTCACAGGACAGCCAAGGCCTTGGCGCCTTTAATTGGGGAACAGGCGCCTAACTGGCGCCCTGTCATTGGAACAACAGCGCTCCAAATTGAAGAGGATTGCGCCATTCCGAAGACGCAGGAGCTTTGCAGGTAAGTAAGGATTTAATTAGTTGTTTAGTTAAATAATTTAATTATTTATATTGATGAGTTAGTTTATGTAGTTAGATCAATTAGTTTAATTAACTATTTGTTGCTTTTAGTTTAGTTTAATTAATTTAACTTTTTAGTTAATTAAGTTATTTGAGTATGTTTTATTTATTAAATTGTATTGGAGTCAACTATAGCATGTGTAGCTAAATCTGTGCAAGGTACCTAGGGGAGATGAACCTAAGCTAGCTGTTCTTGTGGTCATCTTAGAGCTCGTTCTTAGAACTGTACGCACACCAATTGACCTATAACTTTTAAGAGATTATTTCTAGAGTCACTAGTTATTTGACAAGGTATGTATCAATAGTCAATGGTTCATGCATAGGGTTTTTACTGCTTTTTCTACTTTTAATTTATTTAGTCATTTTATTTACCTTTGATGGACCATGTGATGCAGATAATACCCTGTGCTTACAACTAGTGTTCAGACTTAGTTTGCCTATTAGAAGTAGAGATTTGGTGAGTAACAACATATCAGTGTGGAGACCGAGATTGACCACTTGATGCTAGTTTAAGGGATTCGATCCTAGGTGCTTGACTTATTAGTGCAAATAACTCATAAACGCACAAACTTTTGATCAATTCATCTAGAAGTGTTGAAACCAAAAGAACCACCTGTCCCTGTGGACTGACCCTCAAGTGCTACATCGAACGACCGTGCACTTGCGGTATTTTAAAACGAGAAGACAGAATCTCCTCATTAAGTTTTTGGCGCCGTTGCCGGGAATCGGTGTCCTCTTTTGTCTTAGCACGTCTACCGAAAAAATAAATAAAAAAATTAATTAAAAAAATTCAGTGCTACCCAAGCATCACATATTCCAACTCAATTCCTACGCTGATACATGTCAGCTTGGGAACGTGACTCAAAAGGACGTCTTGTCAGCATAGATACGAATGAGATCAAGATGACTGACCCTGTTCCACCAATGGTCCTTATGGACCGATGTTACCCTCCTCGATCATCACACCCGTCATGCATCAGATTGCCGGAAGCCAC
Organism: Agave tequilana; assembly: GCA_038442645.1. NCBI lineage: Eukaryota > Viridiplantae > Streptophyta > Magnoliopsida > Asparagales > Asparagaceae > Agave > Agave tequilana. The sequence continues at coordinate 37,232 of JAVJIF010029581.1, read as the reverse complement.
TGAAAACAACTACGAGTTGAAGCCATAATACATCACTATGCTCCCCAAATTCTCCGGACTGGAATCTGAAGTTGCATATATGTTCATCAATGAATTTGAGGAGGTGTGCGCAATGATGAGAATTAGGCAGCTGAGTGAAGATGGAGTCAAACTAAGGTTCATCCCTTTCTCACTCAGGGACAATGCAAAAAAGTGGCTTTACAGCCTCACAACAAACTCAATTACTACATGGGCGGAGTTTGTTGCAGTTTTTCTGAAAAATTCTTCCCAATGCACAAGACTGCACGGATTCGATCTGAGATCAATCAATTCAGACAACGGGACAAAGAACCATTTTGGAGATATTTAGAAAGGTTTAAGGACCTTCTAACTCAATGTCCCCATCATGCCATAGAAAAGTGGCGTCTCTGTCAAATTATCTACGAGGGTGTTGATTACAACTCGAAAACTCTTCTTGAATCCATGAGCCACGGTGACTTCATGAGGATGACAGATGATGCTGCATGGATATTCCTTGAAGAGATGGCAGAGAAAACCATGCAGTGGGAAGGGTTTAATGAGAAGCCACCAACCACAAACTCAACCACCACATCGAGGAGTGTCATACATTCGATCGAAAACTCCATTGCAGCTGAAGCAAAGATGGCCGCACTGATGAGAAGGATTGAAGTGTTGGAAAGCAAGGGGACTCCTCCTCAGCAGTTCGATCCAGTGAATCAGACCTCTGTACCAAGTTGTTTTAACTGTCAATCTCCAACTCATGTCATGGAAGATTGCCCATTCCTTCCAAACCCACTGATGAATAGACAGGGACAACAGTTAAACGCCACTTATCAGCGACAAAGGAATGATCCATTTGCACCAACATACAATCCAGGGTGGAAGAATCATCCTAACCTTTCATGGAATCAAGGAGGAGTATATCAAGGAGGGGCAACAAGCACCTCTCAACCAAGCGATTCACAGTACACGAGGACAACCACATTCCAGTATCAACAACAACAACCGGCCTTTGTGGCACCACAATCCACTCCAACATATGCAAATCCATCAATGTCGCCACCAGGATTTGGGAGTGATCAAAAGTTAAACACTATGGAGAAGAACTTCAACTCATATATGCAATCGATAAATCAGATGTTGCAGTCTAATCAACAAGCCATACAATAACTCACGCTGCAAATGAGTAAGATGTCGTCTCAAATGAGTGAAAGGAAAAGAGGGACCTTTCCCAGCCTAACCTGAGATTAATCCCAGAGATACCAGAGCAAATTCGTCCAGTCATGCTCAAATCAATGCAATTCATACCTTGCGATCTGGAAAGAAAGTTGACAATCAGGTGGTGATGCCTGATCAAACCAATTCCTCTCTCCCTAGGGCTAATTCATCATCTTCTGGCTCAGATCAGTCTGAAGATAAAGAAACTGAGCAAATCACTGAGCCTCCTTATGATCCACCAGCTCCATTTCCTAACCGATTAAAACTGAAGAAACACACGACGCAGATGGAGAAGATTCTAGAAATCTTCAAGCAAGTGAAAGTGAATGTTCCTCTTCTTGACGCTATTGAACAAGTCCCATCCTATGCTAAATTTTTGAAGGACTTGTGCACTAAGAAGAAAGCACATCAAACGCCGAAGAAGGTCTTTCTAGCAGCAAATATCAGTGAAATAATTCAGAATAGCACTCCTGTGAAATATAAGGACCCTGGATGTCCAACTGTTTCCAGTACAATTGGAACAACTATTATTGACAAGGCGCTATTAGACTTAGGGGCGAGTGTAAATTTGCTTCCTTACTCGGTTTACAAGCAGTTAGGAGTGGGTGAGTTGAAGCCCACAAAGGTCACTCTACAACTAGCTGACAGGTCAGTTAAAGTTCCATTAGGAGAGATTGCGGATGTGCTAATTAAGGTCGGTGAATTTATCTTTCCAGTTGATTTTGTTGTCCTTGAAACTGCACCGGTGGAAAACCCGAGAGGGCAAATTCCTGTGATTCTTGGCCGACCCTTCCTAGCTACTTCAAATGCTTTGATCAATTGTCGTAGTGGGTTGATGAAACTCACTTTTGGTAATATGACAATCGATCTTAATATTTTCAACCTAGGGAACCAACCAAGTGTTCACCCTGACCAGCCTTTTGATGTCAACTGGATCCAAGGGTTACCAAATGCACATTTCGAAGATGAAGGATCTAACATCAAGTATATTGATCAAGAGTCAGATTTTGATGAAGTAGAAAGCTGGTTTGATGAGATAAACCAACATGTCAGTCAGGTTTCATTACAATGGCGAGAATCGTATCTTGAGCCAAGTTGTGCAGTGTCTATACCCCGACCTTGTTTACCTGAGGAAGAACCATTTGAGTTAGAATTTGAACCCTCGTTGAATGCTCATTAGGATAATGTGATTCATGACATGCAAAATAATCATAGTGATGATAACTACAGGAGGCTAGGTTCTGAGAAAATATTTCGAAGTTTTGAAGAAATCTTTGATGATGAATTCAAGATGTATGAGGAAGCTCAACAAGAAATGCAACTAAACAACGATCATGGTGAATCTGATTTAGCGGACTCTAATCAGAGTTTTGAAGATATTTGTAATGAAGAGATAAGGATATTTGAAGAATTAGAGCTAGTGATAAACTCTAAGTGTCTTGACTCATATCTTGAACCTTTCATTGAGGAGTGTGCACCCCAGTCTCATCCACCTGTGGAGGAGCCACCTGAGCCAGAGCCCGTGGTTAGCAAAGTTGAGATAAATATGATTCATGGCATGTCTAGAATTCATATTAATGAAAATCTTATGAGCCACTTCAAGCAAGCTGAGTGGATATTTGATAATGAAAGTGTGTTCTGTGAGAACAAAAACTCTTGCTCAAGCCACAACGAGAAAATGAGATGGGATAATGACACCAAAGATAATAGTAGAGCATGCGAGGATGATTCTAACAATGATGTTGCTGAGTTGGTTAAACATGAGGGAAATGAAAAATGATACGGGGCCAAGTGCTTATGTTAAGAGAGTGAGTCCTCTGTATGACTGGCTGAAAAGAAGAAAACGGAAGAAAAAGAAGTTAAGGAAGAGGAGTATGAAAATCAAGTTTGACGGAGGTTATGTTGAAATGATGAAGGGTTCTAATAGTCATGTCAACTCATTGAAGAGAACCCACCTCGAAAGTGGAAAGCGATCAAGGGGAGGAACCGTCATAGCTTAAGGCAGGTGTGAGGGAAGACGTAACTTTATACATTTGTATTTAATTTTAATTTTATTTATTTATTATTTTTTTCCTTTTCTTTTTTCTTTTGAGTCTGTGAGTCTTTATATTTCTCTTTTAGTCAATTGAGTCAATGTACTTTTGGTGTCTAAAGAGTTGTTTTATGTATCTTTTTCTCTAACCTTGGTGCCAAGATTATTATAAGTGATTACAGGATAAGCGGGGATGCACACACATTGAGTGATTTTGGTTGCTCCTGCAACTAGATTTTTCAATGCACTGTGAGTACTTCTAATTTCAGCATATTTGTTTCATACATTTTACTCATGTACGCTTGAATTGGATGCTTTATTCTGTGATTGTGTACACGTATGTGGATGTATGTATTATATGCTATATTCATTCTATCTCTGTATTCAAGTATATGCATGAGGACATGGCACAATTTAGGTGTGGGGGGGAAGATTCACATATTTCTTTTGGTTTAGGAGTCTTTTTGGTTTTGTTTTAGTTTTAGGGTTTTCACTTTATTTCTCTTTTCTTTCTTTATTTAGAGTCTTAAAAAAAATTTTAAAAAAATTGTGAAAAATTTGAAAATTTTCTGCAAATAATTAGCTAGTATGTGAGTGATTTAGTATCCATGAGTGGATTTTAAATGTAAGATCAAGATGAAAGAATTATAAAGTCTTAAAATAAAGATTAGAATCTAAAACGGACATACCATCTAAACTTAGTCAAAGTGATTATGTACCCAATAGCACTTACACTATTAGTTCATAGGCTTGGGATATTGATTGTAACTAAAAAAAAAAGAGAAAAAAAGAAAAAATTATTATATAGTAAAATAAATATTAATAAGTCTTGTCTTGTGGCCTCAGTTGCTTGAGTAATTAAGTCCGTAGGAGTGTCTTTACACTTATTGCCCTGAGACCATCTGGTTTGGGAGCATTAGCCCAAAGCTCGCTATATGGGTAGCTGAGAAAGCCTAATAGGACAAGACATTATAAAAATATAATAATTTTGATTATCAATTAGCTAGGTGCCTTGGCCTCGGAAGCCTCGGTATTTACGCGAAAGATAGTTAAAAAAAAAACAAAAGTCTAAAGAAAAAAAAAGAAAAAAAAAGAAAAGTTGCAATTAAATATTCCCAAGCTTAAGAACTACATCACGATCACGGGGTATATAGGATCTGAAACTTAGGACAGGTGGTGTAAAGTTCTGTATTTGAGACTTTATTTTATAGCCAATATAATTTCTTGAATTGAGATTTTACTTGAAAATGAAACTCTTGAAAATTGATGATCTTACTAACTAGTTACCAAAAAAAATAAATAAATAAAAAATTGAATTGTTTTCCTTTTCTTGATTTTCGGTTATCCTTATTTTACTTTTATTTATTTCTTAATCTCTAACTTTCTTAGATTTTGTGGGTGTAATCCACTGAAAACCCTCACGAGACAAAACTCGTCCTCTAGGGGTGACCTAGGGGTTTAACGGCTTGTTTCACATGCTAAGTGCAACCGTGATTCCTACGAAAGTGAGTTAGAGTAGTTTAGTTTTTCTTTTTCTTTTTATTAGTTTTGCTCGAGGACTAGCAAAAGATAGGTGTGGGGGTATTTGATCAGCACGATTTTGTCACATTTTCATGCCCTTATTTATCTATCATTTATCTATAAATAATGCTGCTCGGGTATTTTTAGTGGTGTTTTGCAGAGTGAGCTATCAAAAGGAAACTGGACCACAAAAGCGTGCTCTGGAGACTGTAAGATATGCAACAGGAGATTGAAGGCGAGATGGGTTACTTGGCACTAATGCTGCTCTACCATGCTCGAAACAAACACCAGATAAATCTACAGTCAATTCGGAGAAGCTGGAAGTCACTTGGAATAAAAACGCAATTTTGTAAAGTTCAGGGGTTTTAGTGCAATTTGACGTTGATAGCTCTTCTGTATAATTAAATAAATGTTGTGAACTTTTATGTAAAAATATCAAAACCCTAAGTCTATAAATAGCCAAGGCTAGGGTTTTGAGAGGGGTTGTTCTTCTTTTTACCCGTACGTACATTTTCTAGATCTGAAATTGTGAGTCTTTCATTTTCTTCCTCTCTGCATAAAATTCTCTTTTACATTATTATTTTTGTTCTTGTTTTGATTGATTTATCAAAAGACTCTCTCCGTTTTCTCCCTGCATCACAACAACTCCATCATCAAAAAGGAAAAAAAAACAAAAAGAAAAAGGAGAGAGACAGAGCCGCCTAGCACCAGATCAAAAGAAAGAAAGAAAGAAAGAAAAAACAGAGAGAGAGAGAGAGACAAAGGCTTGGGCGCCCTCCTGCAAGGCGCCCAGCACTAGAAGAAAAAAAAAGGAAAAGGAAAAGGCAAAAGAGAGAGGCCTTGCCTCTCTCTCTCTCTCTTTGCTCACAGGACACCCAAGGCCTTGGCGCCTTCAATTGGGGAACAGGCGCCTAACTGGCGCCCTGTCATTAGAACAACAGCGCTCCAAATTGAAGAGGATTGCGCCATTCCGAAGACGCAGGAGCTTTGCAGGTAAGTAAGGATTTAATTAGTTGTTTAGTTAAATAATTTAATTAATTATATTAATGAGTTAGTTTATGTAGTTAGATCAATTAGTTTAATTAACTATTTGTTGCTTTTAGTTTAGTTTAATTAATTTAATTTTTAGTTAATTAAGTTATTTGAGTATGTTTTATTTATTAAATTGTATTGGAGTCAACTATAGCATGTGTAGCTAAATCTGTGCAAGGTACCTAGGGGAGATGAACCTAAGCTAGCTGTTCTTGTGGTCATCTTAGAGCTCGTTCTTAGAACTATACGCACACCAATTGACCTATAACTTTTAAGAGATTATTTCTAAAGTCACTAATTATTTGACAAGGTATGTATCAATAGTCAATGGTTCATGCTTAGGGTTTTTACTGCTTTTTCTACTTTTAATTTATTTAGTCATTTTATTTACCTTTGATGGACCATGTGATGCAGATAATACCCTGTGCTTACAACTAGTGTTCAGACTTAGTTTGCCTATTAGAAGTAGAGATTTGGTGAGTAACAACATACCAGTGTGGAGACCGAGATTGACCACTTGATGCTAGTTTAGGGGATTCGATCCTAAGTGCTTGACTTATTAGTGCAAATAACTCAAACGCACAAACTTTTGATCAACTCATCTAGAAGTGTTGAAACCAAAAGAACCACCTGTCCCTGTGGACCGACCCTCAAGTGCTACATCGAACGACCGTGCACTTGCGGTATTTTAAAACGAGAAGATAGAATCTCCCCATCACCTCTCACAACAAACTCTCCTATAGGTAGATATAGCAATGGATAGCTCAAGCGTTGTGTGAGAAAACAAGGATTGAAATGGTGGAGGAAAACTCAAGGAAATCACTTCTAAACACTCTTGATAAAACTCCCCTTTTGATTGAAATATTTGCTCTTAAATAAGTGGAGAAAACCTCTTGAAAGAGTAGGAAAAACTGTTGTAAAAATCCACTTAAAATCTTGTAAAAATCCACTTGAAAGTATAGAGTGTATGGATATGATCCACTACACAAACATGATGAAATATCTATGTTTTTGACATTAAGCACTAAACATGATTTTGGTTAAAGACATATATACTTTGAATACCAAAAATCAAACCGGTATTTATCAAAAAGAAAACTCTTTTGTATTTTTTCAAAATAAAAATTCTTTTATGAAAATATATCTAAATCAAGAGTGTGTGCGTATATGGTATACTTGAGCAATCCACCAACTATTCTATCCTTTACATTTTATCTAAAAACAAAATATTATAAAACAAACCTAAACACAAGTCTTCATGAAGTCTTCACTTGAAGTCTTCTTCTCCTTCTTGACTTGGTCCAAACATGATCTATAGAGCTAGACTCCTCTTGAGTACTTGATGTGGTCTTGATGCACAAGCTCTTGAATCAAACCATGTTAGCTTCAAAACTTGACTTTAAATCTTTTGTTGAAGCTACACATCTACTAAGATCTTGATCACAAATCTGAAACTAATTAAGCACAAGATCATTTGTACCATAACTACATGAGTTGATCATCATCAAAACTAGAGTGATGGGCCTTTGGGCCAACAATACGCATATATAAAAAATCACCTGATTTGGATTTGTTTACTCCATTTTCTTTGGGTTCAAACATTAATGATTTTTTAATAATAGAATAAAATAGAACGATTATATCAATGAGTAAACGAACTCCAAATGACTTGATTTTTTATATGTATATATTCTAGAATATGAAGTTGATGATGTGTGTTCGGTCGTGGAAATTTTTTTGAGAGAAATGATTTTTGACTGCAATTTAGGACGGAGTTGCCTCCTATGTCAGTTAATTTACATATTCCTCTTTCTCTCTCTCTCTCTCTCTCTCTCTCTCTCTATATATATATATATATATATATATATATATATATATATATATATATATATATATATATATATATAGAGAGAGAGAGAGAGAGAGAGAGAGAGAGAGAGAGACTTCTGTCATTTCAGAAGAATTCGAGGGTGAATCTTCCCACTCAAATACAACCCGATGGCATTCGAATGCTAGATCCATTCCATTGAAGTTGATCTACATTATTTAAAATGACTAAAAATTAAAAATCATATTTCTTGAATACTTTTTTCTCATCCATCAAGTTGGCACAAAATGAATGACCGAAATAATAAGCTGGTTAGTTTAACGGTATAGAATATTTGAAATCTAGTAAAAATTGATGTGGGAGGGTTTTTAAGTGTTTATGTAACGCCCCGCTCCCACGAGTACGGAGACGTTACTATGACGTATATATGCAGGATGGAAATATCCTCACATACGCCAAGCATCAGTACAGGTAGGAACGAAAGTACATGGTGTATTATACATTTTAACAAAAGAGTACAATTACAAAGTTATCACAGGATATGACATAATATTACATAAATATTACATCACCAAAAGGCGCAAAATATAATTTACAAAGAGACATACAAGTCTGAACAGTACAAAAGATGCTCACCAATAACAAGAAGAAAATCTCGAGAGCTGGTCAAAAGAAGGCAGGAAGGGAAAAAGCTATAATAGGTCCACCACGCTACCACTGCACAACGTTTATCAATGGCAGGAAAGTCTACGGTCTAAGTTCTGGGATCTGGACATGTAGGTCTTGGGGAGTCAGAAAGCTACCCAACGAGTGATAAAATGAGTGCCAAGTATCACGCGTAAGCAAACACACGTGTATCGATAAAATCGACTCGAAAAATATGTATAAAAAATCGTGCCGTGAGCATACATATACGAGCATGAAGTGAGGCATCAAGTAAGATAAATGTGGTAAGCTCCGTTTATGTATTCATGAGATTAGTACATCGATAGGATAATCCAAATAAGAAAACCCTCATATATATACCTTATATCTCATGTATCCATCGACTGAGTACATACAACTCGAGTTGCTCTCAAATAACGGAATAAGAGAACAACATGAACATGTAGCGTGAAGTATATCAGGTACCCAAGTCATGCAGACAAGCGAGAAGTAGTAAATATAAATGGTAATCAGGGAATTCGTATAGAATCAGGAGCAAGCAAGTCAGAAGGCTAAGTACAGTGATATAAATGTAATATCAAGTAAGAGACAGATAATGTATTACACAAGTGGCGAACAAGGTATAATGATAGTATAAATAATAATAATAGTAATAATAATCGATAAATCCAAATTAAAATCCAACAAATGCAAAATCTGATAAATACAAAATCTGATAAAATCAGACATGGAAAAAACCAGTTGTATAACCTAATTTACGGCTTCATGAGACTACTACGTCGAGGGTGTAATCCAAACAAGGAAACCCTCATATATACCTTATATCTCATGTCGCCGTAATTTAAGTGTATACAATCTGATTTGTAAAACACTTGAAATTCGATAAACACTGACGAATTATTATAGTAGCATTTTATTATTATTACTTGTCTGACCCATATATCTAGATATGTGTCCTAGCATACGTTTCAACCCACATACATTCATATATGAGTAAGTCGATATTGGTTATTGACAACTGATGAGAAAACTAACGAATTGTGTTTACAATGGGTCTCATTCATACTCGGGACCACGGCCTAGGATGTTCTGTTGCTGATACGGAACTGACCGCGAGGCCCAAGAAGGAGAAGGGTCTTATTGTATGTCCATACAAGAAGGAGAAGAAATCGGGGGGGGGGGGCAACACACCCCGCGGAATACCTGGAGGCTCACAAGTAGAACCGAAGTTTTAGTTGCACAACATACCTAATATCATTGTAAACACAATCACCAATTGAAGCTCATTAGTTTCCCCTGACCTGGTATAAGTTGTCCCTTTTAGTATTGATTATATTATAATTATCAATATACATGAATGAGCAGGAGAATGGTACTGGAGTATAGGATCATAACATGATATTAATTATTAAATTCCTGTAACATAATAGGAGAATGGTACGGAGGGTTTCAGCCTGGAGTCTGAGCAAAGCGGAAGCATATCTAAGTTGTTCCTGAGGAGGCTACACAATGAAGCTCGGTCACAGCACACAGCATAGTTAAACTCGAGGCGAAGCTAACAAAACCCACAGGGTTTAAGTTTGGAGGCTGAGCAAAGCGAGAGCATAACTAAGCCATGTCTGATGAGGCTACGCAATAAAGCTTGGCTTGCAACACACGGTGGAGTTAGGCTCCCAAAGAAGCTAATAAAACCCAGAGGGTTTAAGCCCGAGCCTGAGTCCAAACACTAACAACCACGAAGGGTCGGTCAAATACAGCAATAGAGTAGTATTACAAGTAGTATTCATGTACAATTCCTATTACAAGCTTTCGTCACAAGGATACAATACATCCATCCACAAAAATACAAATAGAGTCCACAAAAATATAAATATAGTCCCAGAAATACAATACACCCATCGAAGCGGGGTAACACACATATAGCAAAATCACTCGCCTAAAATCATGAATCACAAAGCACGATCCCGGAACTCCGAAAATACCATGCACTGGCCTGTGTACGCAATAGTGAGAGGGGAGAGAGAGAGGAGAGAGAATTAAATAGAGAGGATGCAAAGGGCAGCTCACGCAAGGGGAGCCGACGACCTGGGCTGGCCATGGGGCTTACAGCCAGGTGGTACTGGTCGGCCAGGGTAGAAGGGAGAGGGCGAAGGAGTATTGTATGTAATGGTTGGAGGTGATATGTGGTGGTGATGGAGTTTTGGGTCAAGATTTGATGGAGGAAGGAGATGGTGATAGCAAAATTGGAGATGGAGATGGGAAAATTGAAGGAGTGGGAGGAAGGAGAGGCATGGGAGGTGGTAGTGGTGGAGGCGGTGGTGAAATTTGAGTGGAGAAGATGATGGTGGTGAAGGTGGTGGGTTTTGAGAAATTGAGGGAGATGGTGGTGGGTTTTGAAGAAGAAGATGGAGATGGTGAAAGTAGAGTTGAGAGAGGAGAAATGGAGGGTAATAGAAGGGGTTGTGGCCGCCAAAGCGCTGCCAGCCTGGGGATCGGCCGGCCTAGGTTACCGGAGGTGGGAGGTGGGCGCCAGCCTTGATGGAGAGAGAGAGAGAGAGAGAGAGAGAGAGAGAGAGAGCGAGAGAGAGAGATAGTGAGTGTGTGTGTGAGAGCTTTTTTGAGAGTGAGAGAGAGAAACTAAAGAGTGGGGGGAGAGATTATAGAGAGGGAGATTTGTGGGGAAGGGGGAGAGTGGCTACCGTAAGTTGTGGGGGAGAAGAAAGAAAAAGAAAAATGAAGAAGAAAAGAAAGAAGAAAAAGGAAAAGAAAAGAAGAAAAGAAAAGGTGGAGGAAGAGACTAAAAAGTGGTAGAAGTTAGTTGAAGGTGATGGGAAAAAAAGAAGAAAAGAAAAGAAAAGAAGGAAAAGGAAAAAAGGAAAAAAAAGAAAAAAGAAAAGAAAAATATTCGGTCAAAAACTCTGGATTCGAGAAAACACAAATATTATTTTTTTAGTAAAATATGGACAATTTTAGAAAAATTCTAAAAAATCTTTAAAATAGATAATATTACATTGAGAAATATAATGAAATCAGATTCAAGAAATTCAGTCTCTTTTGCAAATTAAAAATCCTGAAATCGATCGACGAGACCGGTAGACACTGAAAATAGGAGGCTTTGTAAAATAAATCAGAAAAATCTAAAAAATCGTGAAAGATCCAAAATAATGAAAATCAGTATTTGAAACTGAAATCGGTCCAGTCTGACTCCTAGAAAAGTCAAATCAAGTAGTATCACTGGGATAGGTCCCGAGTTGAGACTCGGGTTGACTCTGAGTCCAAAAATCAGGGGCCGATACCAAATAATAACATAAATAATCACAAAATAAAAATAAATACAAGAAAAAAATAGGAAAATACGATTGGAAAATCGGGACACGTATTTGTGTACTTATTTCGAGAATGGGGTGTTACAGTTTAAATCATGATAAAATGGTCGGATATAGAATTTGTATGTCTAAAGACATAGATCTAAGTAATATGTTACAGTTTAAACTAATGAATACTTTCTAATAGATTCATATTTTTCTAAAAACTAAAATCTGAATACAAGTATTAGATATGTATGGAATATGGACAAAAATAGGAGTCAGCTGTTGGGGTTTTCCCTGATGGATTTCAGTAGATCCAACGCTGAAATTTTCTCAATCGTACATCTCACTTAAATGGCGTAAATGGCTCAAATGGGGAGGGAAAAAAAAAAATAAAGACCATTTTATAGCGTGAACGTTTTGTTAAGGCTTAATTCTTTAGTGAAGAATTCTTTTACAAGAAACTATTATAAGAAGGTCTATATATATGATGGTGTTTGCTCATTAGATTACCAAATAAACAAAGAAAAACTTGTAAGAGAGCACCTCATCTGTCTTCCTTGTTAGAGTTTTACTTTTGTGTTCAAAATATGTCAATGTAATGAGTTTAGATTTATGTTTTTTTTTTTTTTTTTCAATTTAATTCTGGATGCCTTCACTTCAGGATGATTTTCTTTCTAAACCTTGCGGATTAGTCCTCATGGAACCTTGGCTAGTAACTGGCCTTTTGGTTTTGAGGTGCCAAGAGAGAGGAGATCACGTTGGATGTGTTTTAATTTTGGAGGAAAAATTTGAGTTTTTATCTCATTTGAATTTGGTTTTAATTTCACATTAGATAAGAGATTGAATGTTGAGTAATATATATATTAATTCCTCTCATGTCTATTATTATGAATAATGAGGCCATGCCACATTCTCTACACGCGCGTGCACGCTGAACAGAGCCGGGTCGGCCCCACGGACACGAATGTAGATCGATTTAGGAGTTCTTGAACCTGAAAATTTTTTGTTTTGTTTTTATTCATTAATATTTTAAAATTTTGGCTTTGCTTTTAATCTCACATTGGATAGGAGATGGAAGTTTGAATAATATATATACTAACTCCTCTCATGCCTATTATTATGAATAGTTGGGTCATTCCACACACCCCACACACGCGCACACACGCTGAACAGAGCCGGGCCGGGCCCGCAGACACGAATGTAGTTCGATTTAGGGGTTCTTGAACCTGGAATATTTTTTGTTTTTATCCATTAATATTTTTTAAATTTTGATATTAAAATTTTGTTAAGATCTTCGGGTAGAGTTAGACCCGTTCAAAGAGAATCGGATTTGAACGTTGCAACAACTCGTACGATCGCTCGATTCTCTCGAGGTTGTTACAAACAGAAAGATCGGCAGAGGAATATAAATACTCTTATCCCTCTAAGTTACAAGAAACAGAAAATATGTCTATATCTTTCTCCCTCAAAATTCTAACAAAAAAAATTTGTTTGAAAATTGTATTTTTCTCATTCAGATTTTGGTGATTTCTCAAAGTTGTTTTTTCATTCTGGGCAACGAAATTCTGTCTGAGCAGAGTCCTAACTCATCGTCCTAAGTTAGGTGCTAGTGAACTATCGGGAGAGTTTTTATCACTAGAAGAGGAGGCCGTTTCAAGATCCGGACGAGGGACTGACTATTTTTCTTTTAGGACAGTGCTTCTACATGACTACGCCATTCCAGACCAGCAAAATATATTACTACTTAATACCCGTATTAATCAAGTAGTGTGAATTGACATTGTATCATGCTCAAAAAAGCAAGACTCGCACAAAGTATTAATAGTACCATAGGAGGCACTATATTCGTCTCTTGCGTAGAGATGCGATCAGATTTTAGATGAGAAGATAAAGGTTTTTTTTCCCATAAATTTATAACTCCTGAATACATTTCTTGATGTGTAAATATCTTCTGCTCTAGTTTGCATGAGCCCCATGCCATGCTCTCTCTCTCTCTCTCTCTCTCTCTCTCATCAGCATATTGAAGAAATTAGTTTGTATTTTTATGTTTTTTTCCCCTAAATATAAGTTGTAACTGAGAATGCTGGGACTCCCCTAACTCACTCTCACCGTTTTATATTTAAAAAATAAATTAGAGGTATGTCCTACCTGATCTCTCCCACTGTAATATGTTTTAATCGTGGATTAAATTTGACGAAATACCAATTCCTCATAACTCTTCGTTCTATCGTAGAAGGTTGTAGGTTTAATCTCTCGATCTGCAGTGGACGAGGAGACTGGTGTGAGCGATGAAACATGCATTTTAATCAGATGCAGGATTTAGCAAGTAACAGCCTGCTATGCAATAATCCAATGCTCGTGCTAGCAATTTGCTTGCATGATTGTTTCACACAGGCAAGGAGACTAGAACAATGGAGAGGTGACTATTTTTTGTTTCCATTTTTTTTTTTTTTCACTTTCATGTTCTTCTTCACTGCTCCAATAAGCAGCAATCATGATGGCTTGCCAACGACAGGAAAAGAAAGTCATAATTTGGCACACACCTACCACCGCTGTCGCCATTTTTCAACACCGAAACCTCTCCGTAAGTCACGCTGCTGCTGCTGAATTGGAGAAAATATGAGCTACAATTTTATTTAAAAACATTTCCAATTGGAAATCAAAGATGTGACAAAACCCTAGATTTTTTTTTATTTTTTAAAGTCTAGCAATTCACAAATCTAGTTAATAGACCTATCTGAGTTGTACAAGAGCTGGGCTTAGGTGTTGAAAAAACAATCAAATAGCCTGCGTACAACTTTATAAGATTCACCATGTCATTTCTTTTAATACCAGAATGTTTTTTTGCCTATCATATTAGATGAAAATCTTTCTAATCTACTTGCATCATGACTTTATAAATCATCCGCAAAATGCACTATTTTAGTTGCTTGATGTGAGTTTTACATGCTTGTGTCTTGAGTAGACATGCAAACAGATAAGAAGTGAGAGCAAGAAAAATAATTATCATACTAGCTAGAATTTATTCTATTCTTTACTTTTTAGGGAAGAATTTATTCTCTGCCTTATTTATTTATAACAGTAGTAATAATGATAATAATAATAATAAAATACTAAACAATTTCCTAAAAGCCAATAATACGAAATAATTGAGTATGGACTACTGAGCAAACAATGTTCAAATCTTGACAATAATCTAAGAAATGACTTCCTTTTCTTCATTCTCCACTATCTCTTCACACTTCACTAACCAAGACTAAAATGCTATTAATCTTAATCTCTAGATTAGCCATTCTTTCTTCTAACAGCCCCATGACTTTTTTTTTCAGTAGCAAGCATTGCACATGCAGCGTGCTAAACGCCATAATGCACGGCCCACTCCCCCTCAATCCACGCATCATCACTCGGCCACACCAATCCCCGCTCCCTCACACTCCTCTGCTCCAAAATGAATCATTCCCCTCTCTCTCTCTCTCTCTATATATATATATACACATCACCATTACAAACTCACACTCATCATCCCATTACTTAATTTTTTTTTTTTTTACCCCTTAATCTCAACAAACTTCATTCATGGAGCAGCAGCACTCCCTTCTCCTCTTCCTCCTCTTCCTCACCTTCTCCCTGCAAATCCACGCAAGGGACGGCCAATTCTTCTTCAGCAAGACCTCGCGCTTCGAAGCCTCTCCCACGGTCTCATCGGCCACCTCTGTCACCGAGGAACCCGCCACAGCTCTCCCCACTCAAACTAACCACAACGGCTACGGCCTCTACGGCCGTAACCTCGACCGGCACTTCCCCTCTACCACTGCTACCGCAACAAACTACAACTACAACACCAACACGCCCTCAAGCTTCACCAACGCCGAGTTCTCGACTGCTGAGAGCTATGAGAACAATGAGAGAAGAAATGCCAACTACAACAACAACAACATCCCCTCCACCTTCAGCGATGCTGAGTTTTCGGCCGCAGAGAGCTACAAGAGCAAGTTCGACAACCCCTCGAGCTTTGGTACTACTAACCCTGAGTCATTCCCGAGCGAAACCTATCTGAACAACATCCCTTCAACGTTTTCGGATGAAGAGTTCACCGGAGGAAGCCATGAGAGTACCAAAGTCCCCAACTACCCGAGCTATGGCAAGCAGCAGTACGGCATGAGCGACACGAGATTCTTGGAGAACGGCAAGTACTTCTACGATGCGAGTGCCGAGAGAAACAGCAGAGTGTACAAGAATGAAGCGGCAGGGTACGGGAACAGCGGCCAAGGGTTGAACGAGGGGAGCCAAGAAGAGTATGTACCGTGAAAACTCGTATTTTGAGTCAGTGATGAGAGACATTAATTGTATGGTAATATGCATGGTATGGAATTTGTTTAGCTAAGGTGTTGAGGGGTCTCTCTGTGTTTCTTTTGTGATGTTTGTGTCTCCGTAATTGTTGGGTTTATGCAAGTTGTAATGTAATATGAAAAAAATTAATATGCAATTAGCAAAGATCGTCTCTCAACTCGGTAAGTGAGAACGAGTTAATCCGGTCTCTTCCTTTGTTTGTGTAGGTGCCTAGTTGGCAACGATGACTTTGTTTGGTAAGTGGAGTAAAGAGAGCAGAGTTAAGAGATTCTAGAGAGTGGAGTCCAAAAGAATAAAAAATGAGAGTTGATTAAATAATTAGAGTTAAGAACTTGCTCTTAAAAAATAAGGGGTAAAGTGAATAATATTTTTTCAAATCCACATTTTGCTCATAATAAGTCATACAATAATGACACACTAACTTTTAGCTTAAATGAGTGTCTGAAAGAGTTTGCAAAAATTAGTTCGTGCTTTAGTGTCCTCTTTTGCTCGGGGCTTGTGAGGATGTTTAATCACATTAGGTCGGGGTCTGAGACTTGTTTTCTTATCAATCCAAATTGTATATTTATATATAGATAGCCGTGATCTATTTTAGGAATGAATGTAATTCATGGGTAGACATGAGTGTTGATTTCATTTGGAATGATCATAATGTTGGGAAAACGAAGAATTTTATATGAATCTTTGAGCTGAATTAAGGCGAGATCCGTTGATAGAATCAACCAGATAATAGTTGGAGTGTGTTCTCCTTCCATTGAGGATGAACGTGATATATTCACATGTTCAATTCTGTTTTCGAATAAATGAAATATTCAAGTCTAAATTAGCCTAATTCAAAAGCTAAAGGGGATTAAAGGTAGCTAAAAATATTTAGTCCCATATTAGATATGGAGTGGACATTTGAAGTGTTTAAATAGAGGAATATGAGAACAAAGGGTGTGCCCTTTGGGTACTTAAAGTTTTCGCACGCGTTTGGGGGAGAAACCATGCCCACACGACAGTGAATAGAAATTTGCTAAAATTTGTCTTCATTAACTACGATTCGACTGTACGGTGATTTGGTAGTGTTATTCAAATACCGTGAAAGAGTTTTGTATCTTGGGAGACCAGCGTCCAGTAATCCGTTAGCACCATAGCGAGGGACGTAAGTTTGTATAATTGAACTAATGTTTTTTTTTACGGAATTATACTGAAATATTTATGTTCATAAATATTACTGTATATGACATTGATTAGTTGTATGACATTGATTAGTTGTTAGATCTATTCTTGCATCTAACATTCTTAAGACAATTAATTTTTAAAGTTACTTACTTCTATTCTGCTTGAAATTGCAGAATATATCTGAGACTAATCAAGACAGTGTCAGTAAGGCACCAAACTTACAAATTCAGACATTGGTGCATACTCCACTTCCTAACCCGAAGCCAGAGAAACCAGAAAAATTTGATGGCACTGAATTCAAGAGATGGCAACAGAAGATGCTCTTCTACTTGACCACTTTGCATTTGGTCAAATTCCTGCAAGAGGATCCACCGGAACGCGGAACTGATCGGGACTCTGCCCTTGCAGTTGATGTATAGAAACAACGTGACTTTCTTTGCCGAAATTATATTTTAAATAGATTGGATGATTCTCTTTACAATGTTTATAGTCCTATCACAACGGCAAAGAAATTATGGGCAAGTCTTGATAAGAAGTACAAGACTGAGGGTGTCGGTACGTTCATCGTGGGGCGATTTTTGGAATACAAGATGGTGGACACCAAGACTGTGATCAGTCAGGTAAAAGAATTCCAACTTATCTTGCACGAGATAGAGGCTGAAGGTATGATTCTACCTGAAACTTTTCAGGTTGCTACTATCATGGAAAAACCCCCATCTGCGTGGAGAAATTTCAAGAACTACCTAAAGCACAAGCGCAAGGAGCAGAAGTTGAAAGATCTCATTGTGAGGCTTTCGATTGAGGAGGACAACCATAAGTCCGAGAAAAGGAGCAACAAGAACTCTTCAGGCAAACCTAACCGATTATTGAAGACTCAAAGGGAAGAAAACTGAAGCGGAAGAAAACTTTAGGGAAACTTGCTACATCTGCATCGAAGACTCAAAGGGAAAAGCGTCTACTTTTAAAGGCTTGAAGCGGAAAAAAACTGCCCAGGGGTACAAAGGTAAGGACCAAGAAGATAAGAACAAGCGCTTCAAGGAAACTTGCTACATCTGCAATAAAGAGGGACACAAGGCGAATGAATGTCGCAGTTGTCCCAAAAAGAATAAGAAGGACCATCCACAGGAAAACCTAACTGATTATGCGTCGCCAAGCCTATTAGCTATAGTGTCAGAGGTGAATCTGACAACCAACAATAAAAATTGGTGGGTAGACACTGGGGCTACTCGGCACATCTGCTCTGAGAAAATATTATTATCTGAATATCAAAAACTAGAGCATGATAAGCAACTATTCATGGGCAACTCAGCCATCTTCAAGATTAAGGGAAAGGGAAAGGTCATCCTGAAGTGGATATCTGAGAATAAGCTCACTCTAAATGATGTACTACATGTTCCAGATATCCGCAAGAACCGATCTCTGAATCAATTCTTAGTAAGAAAGGTTTTAGAATGATTTTCGAATCAGATAAATTTATACTTACTAAGGGTGGGGTGTATATGGGTAAGGGTTATCTTGTTGATGGCTTATTTAAGGTCAATGTTGCTGTTGTGGACAAAAAATTCGTGTATCTGTACCCTAAGCTCATCAATAAAAGAAAAATATTTGTTTATTTGCTTGAGTCTCCTATTTAATGACATGCCAGATTAGGGCATGTAAATTACAAGTCCTTACAAAACTTTTCTAATATAGGATATATTTCTAAACTCAACTTGAAAGAAATTCGCAAGTGTGAGATTTGTGTTGAGGCCAAGTTTGCGAAAAATTCATTTCACTCAATTGATCAAAATACAGAACCTTTAGGGTTAATTCATAGCGACTTGTGTGAGTTGAAATTTGCACCAATAAGAGGCGGAAACAAGTATTTTATTACTTTTATTGATGACTGTACAAGATACTGTTATGTGTATCTTCTAAACAGTAAGGATGAAGCAATGAATATGTTTATAACATATAAAGTCAAAGTTGAGAATCAACTTAATAAGAATATAAAGATTCTAAAATCCGATCGAGGCGAAGAATATGAATCAAATGAATTTAGTGAGTTATGTGCTAAATTTAGTATAATTCATCAAACTACAGCACCATATACTCTTCAGCAAAATGGGATTGCTGAACGAAAGAACAGAACTTTGAAGGAGATAGTCAATTACATGCTCGTAAGTTCTGGAGCTTCACAAAACTTGTAGGGGAAGCTCTGTTAACTGCAAATTATATTCTAAACAGATTACCCCCACAAGAAACTTGGTCTTATACCATTTGAGCTATGACATGACAGAGCACCTTCCTACCATTACCTCAAAATGTGGGGGTGCCTTGCAAAGGAACTAGCTCCAATGCCTAAAAGGCTAAGTTGAGAGCAAGAACAATTGACTGCATATTCATAGGTTATGCCTTAAATAGCAGTGCTTATAAATTTCTGGTACATAAATCAGAAATACCAGATATTCATGTAAACATGATTATCGAATCTAGAGAGGTTGTGTTCTTTGAAGATATCTTTCTATGCAAACGGGTAAAAGATAAGACTTCTGGGAAAAGAACACACGAGATGGCATTCAGGGACGAAAGCTCCATTGAACCAATTGTTAATACGGAAGTTGAACCAAGAAGAAGTCAATGATCAAGAATCTCAAAATTTTTTGGTCCAGATTTCATAGCATATGCTATTGAAAGCGAGCCTCAAACAGTTAAAGAGAGTATGTCTACCCCAGAAGCACAAATGTGAAAAGAAGTTATAAATAGCGAAATAGAATCCATCCTAAGTAATCATACTTGGGAATTGGCAAACTTGCCTCATGGCAGTAAACCAATTGGGAGTAAATAGATTTTCAAAAGAAAATTAAAAGCTGATTAATCTATCGATAAGTGCAAGGCTAGGTTAGCCAAGGCTTATCGACAAAAAGAAGAACTTGACTACTTCGATACTTATTCACCAGTAACAAGAATAACTTCCAGTCGGATGTTAATTGCGATTGCAGTATTACACAACTTAGATATCTATCAAATGGATGTTAAGACAACATTCTTAAATGGTAAATTAAATGAAAAAATATATATGGAGCAACCTAAAGGATTTATAGTCACGGGCCAAGAACATAAAATATGTAAATTAGTTAAATCCTTATACAGTCTAAAGCAGGCTCCAAAGCAATGGCATGAGAAATTCGATAGTGTCATGATCAAAGATGAATTCACTATCAATGAATGCGATAAGTATGTTTACACTAAAACAGTTGGAGATGCATGTTTCATTGTTTGTCTATATGTAGACGACATGCTGATACTTGGGACTAATATTGAAGTTATTAAGTCCACTAAAAGAATGTTATCCAACATTTTTGACATGAAAGATCTGGGGATTGCTGATGTAATTTTAGGAATTAAAATCACAAGAACACTAGATGGAATCAGTCTCTCTTAATCTCACTACATGGATAACATGATAGAAAGATTCAAGGAGCATGAGATAAAAGAGAATACAAATCCTTTTCTTCGACACATCCATCTTCGCAAGAATACATGAACTAGAATACGACAGTTGGAGTATTCTCAAATAATCAAAAGTCTAATGTATTTAATGAATTGCACTATACCTGATATTGCTTATGCTGTAAGATAATTAAACAGATACACTAGTAACCTTAGTGGTGATCATTGGACTGCTCTCCTACGAGTATTACGTTATGTATCACATATCAAGAAATATGCCTTGAAATTTGGACAGTATCCACCTGTACTTGAAGGATACAGTGATGCTAATTGGATTGCAGATTCTGAAGAATCAAAATAAACTAGCGGATACGGTTTTACTCTTGGAGGCGCATCGGTATCTTGAAAATCTTCCAAACAAACTTGCATTACCCGTTCCATAATGAAATCGGAATTTATAGCCTTAGATAAGGCTGGAGAAGAAGCAGAATGACTTCGACAATTTTTGAAAGATATACCATTATGGTCAAAGCCAGTGCCTGCTATATGCATTCACTGCGATAATCAAGCAGCGATATTTAGGGCACAAAATTTTATATGTAACGGTATGTCTAGACATACTCATCGTCGACATAATACCTTTAAGCAGTTGCTCTCAAATGAAGTTATTTCTATTGACCTTGTATCGTCAAAAGATAATTTAGCGGATTTGTTTACTAAAGGTTTAAGTGGAGAGCGTATGAACTGCGCATCGAGGGGAATGAGTTTAAAAGTCTAACCTTACCGAGTCAGCTTAATGAAAATCTCACTTAGCGACTGGAGATCTTACGGATTAAGTTCAAGAGGAAAAACTAGTTATGATTGATTCAGCGAGTAAGCACTTAAGAGCTTGACTCTAACCCATTCTTATGGTGCACCTAAGTGCTTTCTACAAGTGGATTAAGGATAACCTTAACGCTTTTAATGATGCCTGTATCTTGTTATTAAAACAAGTGGGGTAGAGTAGACTACTCTTAATAGGACGATCACCTATGTGAGTATAAAACTAGACCGGCTCTTTGGGAGTCTCTATGGAGACTGTGATTCCCTAAAGATCCTCTCTAAAACTAAGAATGTCCAGGGCCAAAATGGATACAACCGAGAACCAAACTTGATTTTGAAAAGTTACTGTGTGAAACTTGTTGACTTGGCTTACACAAATAGCTGACAGTTCTAAACTTAGTTAACTGATTAGCCAATAAGTCTGATAAAACTTTCGCTATAGAAGGTTCAAGACCTATTTCACCTACCCTGATGCAGTTTCTTTTCTACAGTACCTTTTCCTATAAAGTCAGTCTCTTTGTGTGTCAGTTCCTTGAATCTCTATTCATTGTGGGAGATTGTTGGGAAAACAAAGAATTTTATGTGAATCTTTGAGTTGAATTAAGCCGAGATCCGTTGGTAATCAACCAGATAATGGTTAAGTGTGTTCTCCTCCATTGGGGATGAACGTGGTATATCTACATGTTCAATTCCGTTTTCGAATGAATAAAATATTCAAGTCTAAAATTAGCCTAATTCAAAAGCTAAATGAGACTAAAAGTAGCTAAAAATATTTAGTCTCACATTGGATATGGCGTGGACATTTTAAGTATTTAAATAGAGGCATATGGGAACAAAAGGTGTGCCCTTTGGGTATTTGGAGTTTTCATGCGCGTTTAGGGGGAAATCATGTCCACACATATGCGCGTCGCCGCCGTCGCCCACCCATCCCGGCTTGGCGCCGGTGCGCGCTCCTTTTTGTGGATTCTAAACACACAGAAAAGAACATAACAGTCTTCTTTTCCTCTCCTCTCTACTGAAATAAGATTCGGTCTAAAAAAAGTGCAGAAAATTCGACATATTCTGAAATACAAAATTGTTGTCTGAATCTATGTCTTCTTAAGACATAAATTCTTCTCTCTCTCCCTTCTTTCTCTATAGCGAATACTCCTTCAAATTTAAGACAGGTATTGAATTCCTTGTGAAGGTACTAATTAACTACGGATCGACTGTACGGTGATTTAGTAGTGCTATCCAAATATCGTGAAGGAGTGTTGTATCTTGGGAGACCAGCGTCCAGTAAACCGTTAGAAACGTAGCGGGGGACGTTATTGTCTTAAGGAGATTCGCTACATGCGTACCTCACTCCAATTGCTGTATAATTGATTTAAAGTTCTTTTTATAGGGTTATACTAAAAAATTTATGTTCATAAATATTACTGTATATGACATTGATTAATTGTCAGATCTATTCTTGCGTCTAACACATAAATCATAATTGCTCATATGACAATAAACCGATGTGATCATTAACATATAGGTTTATTTCATCACTACAGAGAATTCAAATTCATAGTAATATAATTGGCAAAATATTATGGAATATTCACTTAATAAAAATACTACAAATTGAAGTTATCGTAATACATAAACTACAACAAAAAATGGGTTTCCACATCGCCTATTCACGTCGGTTTGAGTCACAACCGACGTGCATAAAAAAGCGATGACGTTTTTAAAATTTGATAAAAAATACACAATTTTCCCTTTGGATCTTTCGCGGTGGTTATTTTAATAATTATCATAATGTATTAGTTATATGATAGTTCTTTAAAGATTTTGCAGCGGTTCTTCTGCATGCAATCCCAACAATTAAGCGCCAGCAATCACAACTGTTACAACAAATTTGCACATGCAGATTATGTAGTTACTGAGATCACGCATGTACCATCCGCCTCCATGCACACAGATCAAATCAAGTATAAATGAACTTTCTCTTCCAGCGAGAAGAAGGCTTTGTGGCTGGATCCTGAATTCTCAGATTCAAAAAAAAGCCCAGCACTGAGACTCTGGCATTCAATCCTTATAATTCTTGTAACCAAAAGATTATAGTGGATTCTTCTCCTGCTTCCCGTGATTTTTCACTAATTTGAGTTTTCACATAAAACTTCTCTATCCTAATGTGTTGTGCTTTGCTTTCTCTCACTTGAAAACCCCCTTCAATCCCTCTCTCGCATGTGGTGAGAATCGGCTGTCCGATCGCTCGTCACGAAAAAATCTCCACCACATTAAGGGTCTGTTTGGATTTAAGGAATTGGTGTGAAGTGAGGAAGTAGGAAGTAAGATTTATTTCCTTTAGGAAAAAGGGAAATGAGTAGTAAGTTTTCTGGTGTTTGGATGGTTGTTGGGAAGTGTGGTTTGAAAAATGTTTTGTCGTTTCCGGTGTTTGGATGGTAATGAAAAGTGAAAATGGAAAAGTTGACCACAAAGTTGACCGCAAAATAATATTAAAATAAAAATTAATTAAGAAAAATAAAAAATAGATTGTAATTAGAATGCAAGTGAGATTTACATGACCAAAAAATTAACTGTTTTATGCTATAACTTATTATAAATGAGATTTACATGACCACAAAATTAACTGTAGCACTCTGGAAGTGAGAAAATGGTTGTGTAAAAGAGAGATGAAAAAGGGAAAAGGGGGTTTTCTTATTTTCCTTTTCCGGTGTTTGGATAGATAGGGAAATGAGCAATTATACTTCCCCACTTCCTCACTTCACTCGGATTCCTTACATCCAAACACGCCCTAAGTATTGGATAGGACTTCATGTAACACTCTCTTTCGTATCCACCTTAGTTCAAGAAGTGTAATCCAAATAGCATGCAATCTCTTTAAGAATATTTGGAATTGGATTTCATACATTTCGTAAGTGGGACTCAACAGAAAATCATGAATCGCGGTTATAAATATACCAAATTGATATTTGATACTAATGATGAACCAAATTTACATGATCAGCATTCTATGTCGGCAATCTCTCAGCCTGGCAGGCTACTCATGGTTGAACCCAACTCGATTTGATCCAAATCACACCAAAATTCGAGTAATCTTTAGACCTAAAAGCCCTAACGTAACGTCTAGCGGGTTCGGATCAGATCTGGAACACTAATAAATAATATGGATCCGGATCTCTACAACTTCCCCTGTAGCTGTCGGGTATATTTTAATTAGGGTTTAATCCTTGAACCGCAAAACTAGCGGGCTGCGAGACCTCGGAGCTCTTTGTTGGAAAAAGGAAAAAAGAAAAAAAACGAGATCAGGTTCGATCAGTAATGGCCACGAGATCAATTCTCCGATCCTGCTCTCTCCGCAGCGTTGCTTCGAAGATCGCTTCGAAGCCCGGATCCGCTCCCTCTTCGTTTCGTCTACCAAAACCCATCGCTGCTCCTCGCATCATCATCATGAGGTATCGCAAAATTCTAGGGTTTTCTTGCTTTCCCCCAAGAAAAGAATCAGAGAACTGTCATTTATTTATTTAGTTGTTTTGATAAATTTCAGGTCTCCCGTTGAGGTTGAGATGAGTTTCTGTGTTGAGTCGCTCCTCCCTTGCACAGCGCTACTGCCTCTGCTCTGATGACCTCCATGCTCACCATATCTCGCGGGGTTCGTGGGTGGCTCGTTGAAGGTGAGTGCATCTCCCATCAAGTTTTTGACAATTTTTTTCTTTTTTAATATACGCACCTGTCAAATCTATTTCATTTAGAAAATTACATCCTAAACCTAAAATCATTGTAATTTCAAATTGACTAAATATTACTTTTAAGAATTAAAAAAATAAAAAAATATTCTTTTTCTGCATTAAGTGTGCCAATAATCTATTACATTATCATACTCACAGGATCATGACATGACATGTATCTAAGCAATTAAAAGTCTTCGTCACTCTAAAAGTTGGAGTTGCTTCTCGCTCTGAGAACACTCCACCACTCCAGAAACTTTTAAGACACTACCCCTCGCTCCGAGGCCACAGATTATTTTGACCCAATTATTCTTGCTAAAATTTACTTTGTATGGCCCAATTATTCCCAGTGTGTGTTTTTTTCAAATTCCATGAGGGTCTTATCAAAAAAAGACTTGCAAAATAACAAGAAAGTTTTCAAATTTCATGAGGGGCTTATCCAAAATATCTGCAAAATAACTAGAAAGAGATTTCACACGTGAGTAGAATCCCATCGGATATGCTTATATCAAAGAATTAGCAAACTCCGCTCTGCTCTCTTCAGACGACATTCGGTCTTCTTTCTAAGCTACAAACACTTGAAATTTGCACAAAACACAAATTCCACTGTAAATATACGATGGTGCAGATTTTCTCACAAAGCAATCCATCTTTTTCCAATTTATTGTGTTTTACAATAAAAACTTTTAGGGTTCTCTGTCATTCCAACAGTCACTCCTCCGCTTTGCTGGATTTTGTTGCTTCAAGCCCTTGCTCAAATGGTACTTATCCCTTCAAATTTATTAATGTTTATAGCAATCAACTATAGAATAAAAAATAGCAATCGCTTATATCCAACTTCCTCTAATCAACCAAGACGTTCCCCTGCTGAGCCTCGTTGCTTGGCCGGTTCCCCTCAGGATTTGTTCTGAAATTCGTTCCAATGCCCTCTAGGACATTCGTTCAATGCAAAATGGGTCATAAGTGCGCCGAGTTAAAAATTGATATAATTAATTTTAATTGAGCAATAAGAGGGGAAAAAAAATGGAGGCCTAAATAAACTTAGATAGAGTCATTTAAAAAAGAATAGGGGGATTTCGCCACAGCTGCCTTGTGTTAAATTGTAATTAGGAAAAATTCAGCTTTATAATTTAATTTGATGCAGCCACTTTTTTTTTAAACCAATCACGTGCACACACATGTCAAGCGCAGAAGCGCTCCTCAGTGGCGAAAGACACAAATGCGTCGCAGTAATCGCTTCAAAAAAACGGACTGCTTCGAAAATATAGACTGCTGGTGTACAGAGGACTGCGGCCATGATCGCATTCCTTACAAAATGTCTTATTTCTGAGTCTTTATTAGGACTGTGATCATGATCGTAGACTGCAACCATAATTACAATCCTCTTTATTAGGACTGCAACTATGATCGCAGTCCTCACAAAAATGTCATGTTTTTAAGTTTTTATATGAATGAGATCATGATCGGACTGCAGCCATAGTCGTAGTCCTCACAAAAATGCCATGTTTATGAGTCTTTATAGAATTATGATCATGATCACGGTCTTTTTATTAGGACTGCGATTATGATCACAGTCCTCACAAAAATGTCTTATTTTTTAGTCTTTATTAGGAGTGCAATCATGATTGCAGTTCTCCCAAAAACACAATTTCTCAGCCTATATTGGACTAGGATAATGATCGCAATCCTTGTAAAATGTTCTAATTTTAATTAATAACAGGACTGTGACCATATTCACAGTCTTCTGATAAATGATTATGACCATAGTCGCAATCCTCATGTTAGCATCACCATCATCAGAAGACTCCCCCGTTCACTAACATTGAATGATGCTTAATGCTTTTCAGATTTAAAAACTACATCGATCACAAACACAAACAAAACTCCTCGCGAGCACGAACAAATGAGATTTACAAAAGGTCGATCTCAAAAAAACTGGTCCGGGGGCTCCGCCTCCTAAGACTCCCAGGAGGGGGCTCCCCGCCCCTCTTTCAACCCTACGGTGATCTGACAGCACAGGTTAGTTTGCGAATTACTATGGGTCAAAATTGAGGGGAGAGCAATGTCTAGGGCGATGAGGAATGGTAAAAGAGGAAATAAAAATATAAAAAAAATGATGGTTGAGAGGAATCAATTATGCCGATGTGGCTGAGGCTGTAACGAATAAAAATAAAGGAAATATTTTTCCTAATTATGAAGAAAAGTAGGTGGTTGTAGCAAAAATTTTCAAAAGAATATAATATTATTTTCTGTTTAATCGAGAAGATAGCCCGTAACAAAGCTAATAAAAGAAAAGAACATATTCTCAAATTGTCATTATATTGCCAAATAGTAAAGTGGTATTAACTTCTTTTTAACAAATACCACAGTTGGTTTGAACTCGGTGCCTCCTATAACTCCACCCTTTTCTCACTAAATACTGTTTGAGTGCACGTACTTGTCATGTTAATTGTATCAAATGAGTAATTTAACATTTATTGTCCAAGAATCATCACAATATTAAATATAAGCATGCTTATGAAATACGCTTAGAAAATGTTTATTATACATGTAAATCATTATGACCGTTTATCAAGTGACCCAAAAAAAATAAAAATGAATAGATATTGATGGTGATGTTTACATTTTCCCTGTTTCTTATATGTGAAAGCCATTGGTAGATAATTATTTGTAACTCTACGCATGAAAAATAATTAGTGGAATATACATAAGAAAGAAATTTTAACAGAAAAAACCACATAAAACAACGATTTTTATAAAACAATAACTCTTTAAAAATCACTTGAGAGAAAAAAAATATGCTGTAAAGTCCAACATGGATGTGAAGACAGAGCAATAGAATTGAAAATGGGTATTCATTGAAATTTATTTAGTTTAACAAACTACTTTATTTAGTTGACTATTTTGCCAATTAAACTTATGTCATTCAGTAAATTTATTAATGTTTGCAGATAACTAGCAATTCAGCGAGCATTCCAAATCTTAAGGCGGCTGAAGGATGGAGGAAGAGACGCAGTTATGAATTATTGTCCTGCTAATTGCACTTTGATACTTTAAATAGTTTATATGGTTTGGATTATTCACTCTCATAAGTTGATATTTTGATTATTTTCTAAAGATTAATGGGTGTTTTTGAATTTTTGAATTAATATTTTAGCATATGATTATGGTGTATTGTAATTGTTGATACATAATACAACAGAAAAAAAAGAGATAAAATAAAAAGGAGTAATTAAATCCATGTGGAATACTGGCCAAAATTAAATTTGAAAAATCTGTTGTTTGCGTGAATACCTATTACTAGCAGAAAATTATTAACAATATTTTAGAATACTTACTTTTCAATTAAGTTATATCTCATTCCTAAATAAATTTATCAATGTTTACAGAAACGCTAGAAATTCAATGAGAACGAAACTATTGGGTTAGGCTGTGGTTTGCTCTCCAATGATCACCAGTTTAATTCCGATGTGCAGTGATTTTCTATCTAAAAAAAGCTATTACAAAAAGAACATAAGATAATTTGAGATTGGTCATCGGGATACTCAAAATGCATAACGATCTGAATTCTCACATGTTAACTTTTTATCTTTTTATTTGGATGACACAAGGTAAATCATCATAAATAATCCACATCTGGTGAACATTTAAGATTATTTCCAGGTGTAAATTACGAATGAGCACAAATGTACGAGAGGTGTGGTGTTAGTATAGTTTGGGTGGAATCACAGCAATCTAGAAAGAAATGAGCAGTTAACATCATAGTTTAGAACCTTTGCTGGAAAAAAGTAAATAAAAAAAATCTAATTTTATCAGTGATATACAAATGAAGTAAATGTGTATATATCTTTCCAAATTTTGCATCTCTTCTTCTTTTTTTTTCGCCGATCGAGCCAAAGGCTATACATATATTTTTTTTTTCCCTCTTTTCATTAAAAACAACAGATAGATCAATAATACATGAAGATATCAACTCAATGAGAAAGTCAGAAACCATACTCGATAACCTTTGAGTATCATAGCTTGTTTAACTAATCAATCCACTGGTCAATTTCCTTCTCTGTAGATGTGTGATGCTCTCCACCCGCTCGATGCTTTGAGCATCTCCATGGTGTTTTGTAAAATTGGATGACAACAGATGGAGTTTGGAAAGGTGTCATGTAACATTGAGTTGATTGTAACGGAAGAATCCCCTTTAATCCACTAATGATTAAATGGGAACTCTCTCTCTTTTCTTTAACGCCTCGCAGTTGGCTCCGCCCGAGGTCGCCCGGTCGAATCCCTGCGAGACAAATTGTCCAGTTGGGTTCTCTTAACAAAAAAAACAACCCCCAACACACACACACCCCCCACACCCAGCCACTCACGCCCACCAACCCCTTCCTCTCCAAGCCCCCCGGTATCTCAGTCTCAATCATGTTCTCTGAGTTGACCTCTGCACATTACACCATCCCAAAGAAATTTCCTAGTATGGAATCTGCATCCTGCGACGCACTTTTCGAAGAAATTTTGTATCCTCTCTCTGTTTAGAATCCATGTAATTGAGAAAGATGGAGTTGAAATCTAATTAATGCTATTAGTTACGTGTAGTTAGAGTACTTTGATACATTAAATTTCATTCATTTGCCTTATTTGCAATGATAAACTTTGCTATTTAGGTTCATGTAATGATAGGAGGTCCCTTAGGAAATTTTTAGAAGTGAAATTCACATCTCTACTATTATTAAGATAGTTATCACAATTGGTGCTGCCTGTGATAGCAAAATGATGAGTTGTTTTAAATCATGTAGCCCATGTTATTTTTGAAGTAAATATGAGAACATAAAAAGAAACTAATCTAGTCTTATCCGCGGGTTGTGTGTGTGTGTGTGTGTGTGTGGGGGGGGGGGGGGGGGGGGGGGGGGTTTGGGGTGATGGTGTGGGTGTTGATTTTGAATCTTTTGTGGCCACTAGCCAGCCGTATAAATTCTACCAGAACACTTTTCAAACTTGGAGGGTTGAGTTGAGATTAGGGTTATTTATAGGTTCGGGTTAAAACCAAAACCAATCTAAATCAGCTTGAAATTTGGGTATCATAGTAGTCTAAAACCCGTCAAAACCCAATTGCACGGGTTTTCATTTTCTTAAAAAAACCACCCAATTCGAACCTGACAAACCTGAGATATAAACGAACCTGCCCAACCCGCCCTTTTTAGTATACATTGACTTGATTTTATAGACATTTAATAAAATTTATACATTTCCACACGTTGATATCTATATTTATACATGTTACGTATATATGCATATGTATAAACATAATGTTTAAATAAAACCGACTCAGTTAACAATTAATACTCATAATTATTGGGATAGTTTCAACTTGCTACCTAAATTTTATTCTGCTCCAACTAAATACCCGGAATATTTTTCATTAATATCTCATCTAAATCGTTAATAGAAAAGGTGATTGTTATATGGTTTCCTTGGCTTTTTCCTTTTTCTTTTCTTTCTTTTTTGGTGCAGGCGGAATTTGAACCTAGACCTCTTGTCCATTGAAAAGAGATTTGACCACTGTGCTACAGTGACACTTATTGTTACCTTTAACTAGTCTTCCATATTTTAGTAATTTTCTCTTTTATGAAAACCCTACCATTGTCTTCACCACCTCTCCTTCAACTACCTCCCCCAATTTAACATCCGCTATGATGACCTCTCCTTTAGCTCTGTCTCCTTTGATAGCTTGCGCCACTGTCTCCTTTACCCTCCAACAATCCCACTGACCCAATTCTATCATCAAAAATATCTTCACAGATTCCATTTTTATTTACCAATTGCTTTCTTTTTCTAAAACTCAACCCTATGAATCCAATAACCCAATGAACCTCACTAACCCTAAATCTCTCTCTGTCAATCCAAATTTCTATTCTCATGGACAATCTCATTCCCACCTCAAAAATCTACTTGAATCTTGCCCCTAATTTATAGAATCCCATTGAACTTGTTATCGCCAAACTCACATAACCCATTTTCTATTATGATGACACCACCATCAAAGAGTAAGAGTAGCGGAAGCATCGAGAAATCTACCATAGAAAGTAATATATTTTGATCACCACAAAAGGAAGAACACAAATCAAGAAACACAAGATTTGAGGAGGAGGGAGATAAAATCCTATTAACTTGAGAAGCAATACAAGAGTTATAAGAATCTCTCTCTAGGATCTCTCAAACTCTCAGTATAAAATGAAAAGCTCTCTACTAAGCACTAATTACTAAAACCCAAAATCCTAAGAGTTTATAAATATCTAAAATAAATATAGACCTTCCAAATCTTCAGCAAAATCATCCTAGTCATCCAATCAACCGCCCTTAGAAAGAAAGATTCAAAAAATAATTTCAAAATCCCGATCAGAAATCAACTCGGAATCCAAAAAATGCTGCAACCGTCGATAGGTCTTGGTCAGCTTATCAACAGATTGAGATCAGTTGAGTTATTGTTGGGTCTGCAGTCAATCTCCTATCGAAAACTTTCGAAATGCATTGCTACCTGTCGATAGCTACGTGTCAACTATCGACAGACTGAGACGTTCTCAGTCTTGTTGGCTCGGGTCAACTGCCTGTCGATCGCCTGACTCGCTATCGACATCCATCTACTGTGTCGATAGCCTGAGCCTGTACATATTTGTGTTCATTTTTGACTGGTTAATCTTTTGAAATCTTCTCCACCTTATCGCGTAGTCTCTCCAATGGATGTGAGGCACCCAAATACTAACAATCTCCACTTTGACTAACATGCTATGAGTCTCTTATAGAAATTCTCCTTCACATAATCAATAAGCATAGCTTCCCCTTTTGTGACTTCGCACGGCTCCCTCCCAAGTGACCATTCTCCATCTTACCTTTAGAGAAATATTGATGAAGTTCAGAGTGTTGTGAACTTCTCCATCGAGATGGTCTTTATCATCATGTCTGCCGAATCCTTTTTCGTACTGATTTCACCAAGTCAATAGCCTTTTCTACTACAACCCAATGATGTATCTTGTGATACCTCACATCGATGTGATTTGTCCGCTTATGATACATGTGATCCTTAGTAAAAATATATTGCACTTTGACTGTCGCAGTAGACCTGAACTGAATCCTGTATGATTCTAAATGTGTTGACCAGTCCTCTCAACCATAAGGCTTCTTTAGTTTCCTTAACTACAGCCAAGTATTTTGCCTATTATTTGAAAGCGCCATGGTGTCTTGCAACACTAACAACGCACTCAGCTACTGTGAATGCAAAACCCATCATAGATTGTCGCTGATCAAGATCTCTTACATAATCTGCATCAACATATTCTTGTAACACCTTAGGCTTTTCTGTTTCCAATCTTTGAAAATCCAAGCCTAAACTTGCAGTCCCTCGTAGATGTCATGGCGCCCCACTTTACTGCTTCTCAATGTTGCTTGTCTGGATTTGACATGAACTAGCTTACTGTACTAACTGCATAGGCTAAGTCAGGCCTAGTGCAGACCATAGCATACATCAGTGATCTCACCACGCTAGTATATGGTACTCGAGACATCTCATCATCCTCTTCTTGTGAGTTCGAACACTGTCTGGAGGATAACCTAAAGTAACCTGCCAAATGAGTAGTGATCGTCTTGCTTCAGTCATGTTGAACCTTTCTAACATCTTGAGAATATAATTCTCCTGCAATAGCCAGAGTGTTGGCCCAAAGGCCCATCACTCTAGTTTTGATGATGATCAACTCATGTAGTTATGGTACTAAAACTTCTTGTATTTAATAAGTTTCAGATATTTATCAAGATCTTATCGGTGTTTAGCTTCAATAAAAGATTCGAAGTTAAGTTTTAAAGCTAGCACGTGTTGATTCAAGAGCTCGCCGTCAAGATCACATCAAATACTCAAAGAGGAGTCTAGCTTATTGGATCGAATTGGATCAAGTCAAGATGGAGAAGAAGATTTTCAAGAGAAGATCTTCAAGAGAAGACTTGAGTCCTAGTTTGTAAGTTTTAAGATTTTATTTTAGATAAAAAGTAAAGGATAGATTAGTTGTGGATTGCTCAAGCTCATATACACACACACACACAAAATTTACATACATTTTCATAAGAAATAGTTTTTGTTTCGATTTTGATTTTGAGCTCCAAAGAATACATATTGGTTTCATGAATAAATTCATGAAAACAAGTTTACATCGTTTATATGTGTATTGAATTTCATCCATATACATTATTACTTCATATTATTTAGAAACTTATTTTGATGAATATATATCATGTGTTAAGTTTTGGTTTATCAAAACATATTTTGAGCTTATTGTCAAAAACAAGTATTTCATTTACTAGTGTTTTGGATCATTTTCATACACACTATGCTTCAAATGTGTTTAAATATCTTATTTTGTATTTGTACAAGTTTTGAAAAAATGATTTTCATTTCAAAGTTTAAGTTTTGAAAAATACGGTTTTGGTTTATACCTAAAAATTCTAACCTCAAAAATAGTTCACATGTTTGTATATGTGTTGATTTTTATCACACATATTTGTATCAAAAGTTTACATGAACATATTTTGTGAAATTTATTGAAATTTTATTAGAATTTTTAGGGTTTTATAACTTCAAGTTTTAATCTTCTAAAACCCTGATTTGGGCTGCTGACGGTCGACTGACCGGTCGACAAACCAGGCTCGGTCGACTGACGTGCACAAGAACATGCACAGCCACATCGGTCGACGATCTGGTCGACCAACGAAAGAGACATGGTCTCTGTTTGGCTCGATCGATCGACCTAGTCTGGCAAGGGTGCAATTGACCGGCGGTCGATTGGTAACCCTTAACGGTCAAATTTTGACCGTTGGCCAGTCGACCGACAGGTCATCTGGCCTGGGTATTGAGCCCAACGGCTAATTTTTTAAACCCTTATAATAGGGGTCTTTTGGCCAGTTTTAGACAAGATTTTAGAGAAGTTTTTAGAGCCAGTTTTTCCATCTTTCTCAGAGGTTTTCAACAAATTTTAGAGCTTAAATTTCATATCAAAAAGAGAGTTTTTCAAGAGTATTTTTTCTTGTATTTCAAAAAGATTTCTTGAGTTTTTCACCTCCACATCTATCTTGTTTTCTCACACAAGCTTAAGCTTTTCATAGTCTTATCTAACTTATAAGAGCTTTATTTGTAAGAGTGTTTGTTGGTGATCAAGTGTAGATATCACCAAGTATTCCACCATTTATTTGGAGAAGTTGTAGAGGTTGTGGCCTTGGTGAACTTGCGGGTTCGCGTTGTGTGGAGTTATTCAGGGAGCTCATTGTAGAGGTGCGGCATCGACAAGCTAGTGAGCTTCGTGTGTTGTTCTTGTGGGAACAAGTGAGGGACTTGCAGGTCCAAGAATTCTTCATTGTAGGTGTTGTGGCACCGAGTAATTTTGCGCGGGATCGATTATAGTAAAAATCCTTCATGGTGGTGAAGGCAGGGACGTAGAGCAAGTGGCTCGAAACTCGAAACAAATCTCCCGTATTTGCGATTGCTTATCTCTCTCTCACTTGTATTTAATCTGTTGGCCCAAAGGCCATCACTCTAGTTTTGATGATGATCAACTCATGTAGTTATAGTACTAATGATCTTGTGTTTATTTAGTTTCAGATTTGTGATCAAGATCTTAGTAGGTGTGAAGCTTCAACAAGTTTTGGAGCTAGCACGGTTTGATTCAAGAGCTTGTGCATCAAGACCACATCAAGTACTCAAGAGGAGTCTAGCTCTTGGATCGTGTTTGGACCAAGTCAAGAAGAAATGAAGACCTTCAAGATCAAGACTTGTGTCTAGGGTGTTTTTATAAGATTTTGTTTTAGATAAAATGTAAAAGATAGAATAGTTGGTGGATTACTCAAGTATATCTTACACACACACACTCTTGATTTAGATAAGTTTTCATAAAAGAATTTATATTTTAGAAAAATATAAAAGAAGTTTTCTTTTAGAAAAATACCGGTTTGGTTTTTGGTATTTAAAGTTTATATGTTTTAACCAAAACCAAATTTAGAGCTTAATGTCAAAAACATAGATATTTCACCATGTTGTGTAGTGGATCATATCCATACACTCTATGCTTCAAAGTGTTTAAAATATCTTATTTTGTATTTGGAGAAGTTTGAAAAAACCAAGTTGAAAAAAATACAGTTTTTGTTTCGAACTAAAATTTTCAAGTTACAAAAATAGTTCAAATTGTTTGTAACATGTCTTGATTTTGTGTAAGCATGTTTGATTATCAAAGTATAATGTTAAAACTATTTTTTGTAGATTTTTCATGATTTTATGAGATTTTATTTGAGCCAAAATGACCAAACTTTTTGTCCCAGAATTTTCTGTACTGGCTTTTGCCGGTCGACCGGACCGGTTGACCGGGCTTTTGAAGTCGGGTCGACCGAAGCGGTCGACCGACGTGCACAGACGTGCACGCCAGTTTTGACTGGAGGGGCCGGTCGACCGACCCGGTGGACCGCCAGAGAGCTTCTGCTCTCTGGAAAGCCCCGATCGACCGGGCCGGTCGACGGCAGAGAGCTCTGCTCTCTGTTCTATGGTCAGCGTCGACCGGTCGGTCGACGCTGTCACAACGGTCAGAAATCTGACCGTTGGCCGGCGACGGTCGGGCGGTCGACCGACAGGCCATTCTGGCTCCCAACGGCTAGTTTTTCTAGCCCTATAAATTGGGATTTTGGGGGGCTGTTTTCAATAAGTTTTTGAGTGGAATTTTTACAATAGTTTTTCCTACTCTTTTAAGAGTTTTCTCCACTTATATTAGAGCCAATATTTCAATCAAAAGGGGAGTTTATCAAGAGTATTTTCAAAGTGATTTTCTTGAGATTTCCTCCACCATTTCAATCTTGTTTTCTCAAACAACACTTGAGCCATTCATTGCTATATCTACCTATAGGGATTTGTGTGAGAGGATTTTAGGTGATCAAAGTGTTGTGATCACCAAAGTTCTTTTCTTGTACTTTGAGGAGGCGGACTTGCGGTTCGCGGTGTTTCGAGTTCGTGGTGTGTGACTCCGTGTTTGAGGTGCGGCCTCGGCGAGCTTGTGGGCTTGCGGTGTGTACGGGACTAGAGAGTCTAAGAGTTCTAGTGGGAACTCCTTATAGATGTTGCCAGCACCGAGTGATCGGTGGGATCGGTTTATAGTGGAAATCCTTCAAGTGTGAAGGCGGGGACGTAGAGCAAGTGTGCTCGAACCTCGAAACAAATCTCCGTGTTTGCGATTGCTCACTCTCTATCTCTTACTCTTGTCTTTATATTTTTCATCTTTTATTACTTTCATCTTATATGCTTGATATATATTGTGAGCTTAATTGTTATATGCTTGGGATTGTTTGCTAACACTTGTATTCAACCATGAGAGCCAACGCGGCACCTCAACTTTATTTAGAGGAATCGTGAGGAGTTAGTCCAGAGCCTTCACGGGGAATTCGGCTACACTCTTGTGTTATACGTGGTGTTTAGTTTAATAAGTTTTTAATTCCGCATTTAGTGACCATTAGTAGATTAGCCATCACCTATTCACCCCCTCTTAGGTGATTTTCAATTGGTATCAGAGCCAAGCGCTCTTGATTTGGGTCTTACAACCTAGAGTTAAAGATCCTCATTTTTAGGCTAATCACAAATATTTGTACACACACCATGGATTTCATGTCACCTCCCACCTTTGACATTCTTAACATCAAAACTTGGAAGGTTAAGATGTCTTTGTACCTCAAAGGCCTAGGTATTCATGTTTATTTTGCCACTATTAAAGATTCCTATATGTTTAAATAGCAAAAATATTGAGGTTAATACAAAAGCCCTACATGCTTTAAAATCTACCCTAAATGATGTTTATTTATCAAGGGTTGCTAATCTAAATCGCGCTTTTGTAGTATGGAACTCGTTTTCTCCCTTGGCGAACAAGAACAATATTATGCGGGGAGCGACTCGGATGTTGGAAAGTGACGCTTCCAACGTGTGCTACATGGTCCAAGGGGACAACCCCCTTGAGGTAACTTACGAATCCGAGGTAGAAGAAGATGTCGATAGACTTATGATGAGCTTGAATCTTTTTGTCAACAACTTCTTGTAAAATATGAAATGCTTAAAAAGGATAACAAGAAAACAAAAA
>JAVJIF010029580.1:0-12992 GCA_038442645.1 Agave tequilana | reverse complement strand
ACAAAGTTACCACAAGATGTGACATAATATTACAAGAATATACATCATCGATAGCGCAATTGCGAGAATACAGAGATATATAAGTATGAACAGTACAAGAGCGCTTATGAGTTACGACGGGGAAACTCGAGAGCTGAGCAAGAGGCTTGAAGGACTGGGCCTCAGGTGGTCTACTGATGATCCACGCTACCATTGCGCATCTCTATCAGTAACCGAAAAATCCACAGTTTCAAGCTCTAGGATCTGGACATGAGGATCTAGGAGAGTCAGAAACTCCTCAACGAGTGATGTTGTGAATGCCAAGTGGCGTGCAGGGATAAACACGCGTGTATCGATAAATTCGAATTAAAAGAGCATGTATTGAAAATCGCTTCGTAAATACAGCATACATGAGCAGGTAGAGAGATAGTAAATGATGCTAAGCAGGGAACATGCATGGTATAATATGATAAGAACAGGAGACTTGAGGATAGAACACCAGCGATAAGGCAGGCGGAATCTATATAATGTATATATATTATATAGTAATAATAATAACAATACCCAAAATCTGAAGTAAAACCGATGAAAGAGAATATGGTAAAACCAGCAGTACAAACCCTTTACGATTTCATGAGATAAGTATATTGAAAGAATAATCCAAATAAGGAAACCCTCATCTATATACCGTATATCTTACATTATCGTAAGCTAAGTCCATATGACCAGAATTATAAAATACACAACAAATTGTTAATTGGTATCTTTTTATTATTATCACTTGTCTTACTCAGATGTCTAGATATGTGGACTAGCGTCCTAGCACACATATCTCCACATCTGAGTAAGTAAGGTTGTTATTAGAAATTGATGAAGAGACCATGCGTTATGTTTACAATGGGTTCTGTACATATATGAAACAACGACCCAATTAACCTGACATTTAGCCAGGTCCGTGCCGCGAAAGATTACAATAGCCGGGGTGTAAGAACTACCCCGCCCAGAACACCTGGGGCCCACAGGTAGAACCTCAAAATTTTAGTTGCACAACATCCCTATACCATTGTAAACAAAATCACGATTGAAGTTTATCAGTTTTTTTCCTTACTCTGTATAAGTTGACCCTTTTTATGACTTATTATGTAATTATCAATTTACGGGAATAGTAGGAGCAGGACATGATCAGAAATTTAGGAGTACAAGAGTACATGTATAACATGAGTACATGAGTACTATAGATTTAGGTCATTGTTTATATAATACAGGATAATATGTACAAAATTTTCATAAATGTGATAATCACAAGTCAAGTATTAACATGACAGGAGGCATGTGATAAGTGATATCATAACAGGGGCGCTTGTCAAGTAGCATGACAAGTGATAACATGATAGGGGGTGATATCAGACAGATAATAAGAGACAACATGGTAAATGATAGCATATCAAGTGAAAGCATGTCAAGCGGTACTGGAAAACAATACCAATATAAGATATCGGTACGAATACTGAAAAATCATGCAATCTTAGGAAAACAATATAAATATTCACAGCCATAATAGAAGAATGAATAAACCGAAAAGTAGGTAAATAGAAAGCAAGTGAATATCCAAGCGGGGCTAAGCAAGCTGGAGGCACGGATAACAAATAACGTTTAATCACTAGAGCACTTGACGGAGCTACTGGAATGACTCAGCTTAAAAGGCGAGTCTAAATCCAGCAGAGTTTCACCTAGATGAATCTAGTGGTAAAGCGATGAGCGTAAGCATGCCTACCGGGCGGAGCATAAGAGACCTGACAGTCTAAATGCACTCCTCTTTTGAGGAAGTGGGCAAGATCCCGAAGACTAGAGTGCGCCCGGGGTCTATGCGCACTACCGGTATCTACTACGAAACCCATAAGGGTGCAAGGCTTAGACCTATTGGGTAGCTAGCCTGGGAGAAGGAAGAAACCTAGAGTCGGTACAAGGGTACCTGCATAAGATGTTAGAATCACACAATCATGCATATAAACAAGCAGTATCTAGTCCATTCATATAGTGTGTGAAGCTCGAAGTTTGTGTGTAAGCCCATAAGGGCTGAAGTAAGCTCGGGGTCTAAGCACACTCTTAGTAGGTACCACGAACCCATAAGGGTGCAAGGCCTAGACCAATTGGGTAGGTAGCCCAGGAGTGGGCAGAAGCCTCAAAGGCTATACATGGGTACATGCATGGTTAGTACCAACACGTGTATAAATATCATATTGTTTATACTATTACAAGCATTCGGACTCAGTATATGGCACATGATACCGGTATACGCATACAACCTGGTACAAATACACAGGACCACATACGCTAATACATCACAAACCCAAATACAGTAAAAAACTTAGCGATGCGAGAAAAAACACTTGCGTAAAACACAATTTCCAAACTCCGCGCGCCTGAGCTCCCGAGCGAGGAAATACACTAAACGAGAGAAGGAAAGGTGCTTGGCCCCTTGGTGGCCGCCACCCTAGGGTGGTGCGCCGGCCTCCCTTGGATGGCCAAGGTGGTGGTCAGCCCAAGGAGGAGGTAAGGGAGAGTAGGTGGAGGAGGAGGTATTGGTGGTTGTTGTAATTGGTGAAGATGGTGGAGTTAGATTTTGATGGAGAAGAAAAAATGGAAAGTGATGAAGATGATGGTGATAGTGATGTTGTAGGTTGAGATGGTGGTGATGAGGGTAGTGTTATGGTGGTAAGAGTGAATATGGTGGTGATGGAAGAGAAGTATAGGAGGTGGTGATGAAAGAGTTGTAATGGTGGTGAAGTTGATGTTGAAGTTGGTGGAGTTGTCCCCGGAGTAGTCACCGAAATGGTCGTCGGAGATGTTATTGGAGTAAAGGGGGCAACCCTAGGCTTAGGGTGGTGGCCAGCCTAGGTGAAGATGGAGTGGAGGTGGTTTGGTGGACGAGTTTGTTGGTGGAGATTGTTTTGGAAAGGTAAAGGAGATGATAAAAATTTGGTGGTGTTTTAGAGTTTGTGGTGGAATAAATAGAGATGGAGGAAGAAGAAGATAATGGTGAAGTGTTGTAGGTATTGTTGTTTTTGTGGTTGTAGTGAAGATGGAGGGTTGGTAGGTATGAGGTCTTGATGGAGGAATGAAGATGAAAGGAGAAGGAAATGGTGGTGTTTAGGAGTTGGAGTTTAAAGGAGAAGGGAAAGGATTAGGGTTAGATTTTTTTTTTTTAATAAAATGATGATGGGAGAGGGAGTCATGGCCGGCCAAGGTGATGCCTAAATGAGTTGGGATATTTTGAAGGTGGAAGGGTGTAGAATGTTTTAGAAGGATGGAGAAGATTTTAGAATTTGGTGGAAGGAAAAGGAAGGAAGGGAAAAAGGAAAAGGAAAAGAATAGGGAAAAAGGAAAAAAGAATAGGGAAAAAAAGAAGAAATAATTTGAGTGATGGAATCCCCGAGTTTTGTGGCGGATGCAAAAAATTACGGAAAAATATCGGAAACGCCCCAAAATCAAGTATCTCGAAAAGCTCCCCAAAATTCTCAAAAATCAAGAATATTATACTGAGGATTATTATGAAATCAGATTCAAGAAATTCAATCTCATTTTCAAATTAAAAACCTAAAATCTATCATCGATACCGGTCAACACTGAATCTGGTCGTATTTTGATAAATTCAAATCCCTAAAATGCATCAAGATAGTAAATATTATTCGAAGAAAAAAATATGAAAGCCATTTCTAAAAATTTAACTTTGTTTGTAACTTAAAATCCGAGAATCAATCAGCGGTACTGATCAATCCCGATTTTGGAGATTTTATTAAAATAATTCAAAAAATTTCTAAAAAAATCATGAAAATTCTAAAATATTAGAAAACAGTGGTTGAAACTAAAATTAATCAAATCTGACTATCAAAAAGACTAAATCAAATAATACAGTAAGATCGGGTCTCCGGTTCAGACTAGAGCTGACTCTGAGTCTATGAATCCAGATTCAATGTAAAATGATCGCACAAATAATCATAAAACAAAAATAATTGGGGAAAGTTATTAAAATAATATGATGAAAACCTGAATACGTATCTAAGTACGTATTTTGAAAACGGGGTGTTACAGATACTACATTCTCTATTTGGGATTTGAAGTAGTACATATGTTGGTTCGGTGAACCTTTGCCGTTAAAGGCTTGCAGATTTGGTACCTTGAACCTGGGAGGATCGGGAGCTGAATCTCACTCGACCGGATATGGTCTGACCACCCCACTTCTTAAAGATTGCTTCGATTTGAGATAGCTTCCAGGCGTCTCTCAAGCTCGTTTATCTTCTTGGTATGATTATCTTCTGAATTTTCTAGTTCTTAAGAAGAAAAGACTTAAGATTTTCATATCCAAAGTTGTTTCCATTGCCATCAGAGTGTTCGGAGATTGAGTTTTCACCCTACCTTTATGTTTGCGGGAAGAAGCTTTAGTCTTCGGACTTTTCATCTTCTTCCTCAGCTTTTTAAGGAACTATCATCTTCTTGAGATCATTGATAGACTCTTGTTGGGCTTGAAGCATCTCGTGCTGCGCCTGTTGTACTCGAGCTTGCTCCTCAAATTTTTTTTGCTCTCTTCTGGAATCAGCCATATATGCGAAGGCTTCTGTCTCCCTATAAGAGTTAGATGAATGGGATCCCACGATGGCGGAGTGTTCATCGTATGTTTCAATCCCTCTAGTCAGTAAATTGTAGTCAATTGGGGCAATTGCTGCAGTTCAGACTGAGTACGTCGGTAAATTTCTTCAGACTCGATCAATATTTCTTTCAAGCCTGAGAAACATTCAGTATCTAACTTCTCAAAACTAAGGGCAAGTTGCTTCCCTTTCGACTTGCTTGGTGTGGTGCTTGACCCACCATGTTGGAAGTCACCTCCGGTAATCAGCATCGGAGAACAACTTCTTCTTGCTAGATCGCCGTCTCTTGGAGGATTTCGAGTTTGAAGCCTTTGACAATAGGCTAAAAACTGACGGCTTAGCCATCTAAAAGTTGCAGTGACAATCAAAGAGCACGACCGAGATGAACTAATCGCAATAGCACTGAGGAGCAATTTGATGAGTACTTCTCTTTCTCATCAAGTAGTCCCTCAGATCCGTTGCAGGGGTATCTGAAGAACTAACCTCGAACCCATGGGAGTGAGCGCTTCTCAGTTCACATTTGAACTTGCCTCTTGGGGCTAGACGCGAATCTGGTATTTCTGAAGTGAAACGCGAAGGTCGTATTTTGGTGCAGCCTCCTGCTGAATGCGGGTCTCGCACTTCTGAAGAGAAACGCGAAGATCGCATTTTGACACTGTCTGCTGCTAAACACGACCCTCGTGTTTTAGAATTGAGACACAAAGGTCGTGTTCTGGCGCGGCCTTAGGCTGAACACAGATCTCGCATTCTTGAAGTGAGACGCGAATTTTGCGTTTTGGCACAGCTTGAGGCTGGATACGAACTTCACATTTTGGTGTTGAAACGCACAGCTCGTGATGCGAGCATCGCATTTTGTTACAGAAACACAAGGTTGAACGCGAGCTTCGTGTTTGGTGCCAACAACACTGTCTTAAGCCTCTGTTTGTTGATGGCGAGCTTGACGTCTTTGTCGACGATCAGCATTCCGCTTGACTCGCAAGAGTTATTGCGAACCCCTACAAACTGAGTTTGCTGGGCCTTGGGAGGAGTTTGGCAGCGAGATTAGCTTCCGCCACTATGTTGGTCGTGATCCAAAACACTGGTCTGGTGGGTCTCTTTAGAGACGTTATCGCAAGCCATGTTGGCTTCACGAGAGGTTGAGCCACTTGCTTTGTCAAAGAGCATATGGGCTTCTCTTTGAGAACTCTCTGAAGAGACTTGAGAGCGTGTCTCGCTTGAGACTTTGGGCTAATGGAGCCCAAGGAGAGAAGTTATTCGAACTTCTCTTGGTCAGATTCGACGACGAGAGA
Organism: Agave tequilana; assembly: GCA_038442645.1. NCBI lineage: Eukaryota > Viridiplantae > Streptophyta > Magnoliopsida > Asparagales > Asparagaceae > Agave > Agave tequilana. The sequence continues at coordinate 7,078 of JAVJIF010029580.1, read as the reverse complement.
TTCGATGGTTGATCCAAGAAGGTTGAGGTCGGCTTGCGCTACGGCCTTCCCATTGGTAGAGAAAACAATCCCCAGTGAATCACCATCTTTTGTTTCCTCGAAAAAATTGAAAGCATGTAAATTCTTTATTTGATTGTAAGGAAAATTACAACGGATCAATAATCCGACTACAAAAGAGGAAGAATGATTGGATCTCCTCTTTATTTAATGCTGGGTTCTTCGTGTAGCAGTGGAGAGTGGTTCTTATTCTTCATTGACGAGCCGAAACTAAAAGCTTGATTTTCGGATCTTCTTGCTCTTGTTGGAAGCGCACTGGTCAGGTATGAAATCTTAATCAGTGGCTAAAATCTCAAAGAGACTAGAACCTCAACTTGAACTCAACAAGTTATATAGTTTGCTCCTCCAACACAATGTCTGTTTAGTAACCTTGTGCTTAGCTTTCAGCCTTTTTGTAATTATCCAACTTCAAGCATCAAGATTCAAGTGTACCTTTTAGGGATTCTTCTCCTCTAGTCTTTCGCTTCTTGGGTTCCTCCTCCAGGACTCCCCCCTTTCCCTTAGCTATTCATAGCTATTTATAGCAGATTCTGGGGTGTAACCAATCCCTTAAATCTCTTCATAATGGGAGGGGTGTAACCAACCCCTTAAATCTTTCCATAATCGGAAGTTATTTCCCGTTATGTGGAGAGAAAATGGGGTGTAACTGACTAAGTTCGTAACTATCATTACAGCAGAAATGCGGGTCCGCGCTAGGCCTGGGCCTCGCTCTGATTTTGAGACGTAGAGCTCACAGGCTCGATTCTGTGTTAGAACACGGAGCTCACAGGCTCACATTGAAATTGAAACACGAAGCTTCTCAAGCTTGCATTTGTGTTGAAACGTGAAGCTACACATGCTCGCATTTTAATGTTGAAACGTGACCCTGAGGTCTACGTCTTAAGGAATAGCCCGACCATCGCGTTTGGCAGAGACTACGAGGTTCGCGTGTGAGATTGACACGCGTTCCCTGCGTTTAACAAAGGCCGCGAGATTCGCGTTTAGGTTGAGACGTAATCCTCACGTTTGGCATGAGGCTTACGTCTAAGGCTGGAACGCGATCTCCACATTTGCGAGGTTCGCGTCTGAGGCTTTGTCTTCAGTAATTTTTAGACAGCCTATAAACCCGATAGTAAACTTCTCTCCACATGACCCTGGAAGAATTTTTCATAAGTATTAACCATATTGACTCCTCTTTATGTATGTGTAGAATTTAGGATAAATAAAATGTAGAGGAGATAGATTAGGATTACCTTAGCGAAAGCAGTGGTGGTAGGCTCAATCCCGCTAAATGTATAATTTCGGCATATCTTATGAGAGTCAAACTTAAGAGTCAACGTGAGTATCACCAAACTTGAGTTTCAAGACATTTCACATTTTGCGAGCAGTCTTTTAGTTCTCGAACGCGCTGATCAAATCATTGTGCATGTTGTTCAACATAACAAAGCGCGTACAACGATCTTTCTTCATAGGCCTCAGCATCGCGTATTACTATGGAATGCTGCCCTTCTCTGGGGCGCATCCATGAACTGTGTCAGAGTTTCTAAAACCTCTTGCTTATCGAGGAAATACTGGACCTTATGATGCCATTTGTCAAAAATTTTTCTGTCCAGCTTCTCTTCTTTGTTCAAGTCAGCAAAGGATAAAAGATATTATTATTGGCACACACACATAATATTTTTTTGCAGCAAAAATATCCTAGTTTAAAACTAATAATTCATACACGATACAAAATCGAAAGATCGTCAAACTCAATATCATTATGTATATCTCATATTTATTATCAGTTTAATTTAGGTGTTGCGCAAAATATGTATAGGAGCTTAAAACAAATCTCAACTATACTCCCACTTAAATAAAGTATATAATATTATTTAGTGATGCAACTAGGATGATAAAAATAATTATTATAAGGGATGCTCGAAACCCGGGCCTAGCCCAGGGAGTAGCCTTATAGAATCCCGCAAGAATGTGACGCCAGTGGTAGCGCCGCTCTTGGGCGCTCCTGGCCATGGCAGTGCCGCCGCGGGCCCTGCCAGCTGTAGCAGCGATGGTAGCGCGCCCGTGGGCGCTGCTAGCTGTGGCAATGGCCCTGTGGGCGCTGCCAGCCAGCTGCGACGACGACAGCAGCGACAATGCCCCTTGGGGCCCTGCTTTGCGACAGAAGCGGTGTGCATCGGCTTGGGGCGCTGCCTGACAGTAGCCCCAATGGCACTGCGTAGCCGCGGAAGAGGCTGCAGCCCAGTGTCCCAATGGGCACTGCCTGGCCGCGGAAGCAGCAGCAACTCCTCCAGGGGCGCTGTTCCAGGGGCGCTGCATGCCTTGGCAGCAGCCGGCAGCAGCCCCAAGGGACATTGCCAGCCATGGCAGCAGCTGGTAGCAATCCCCCAGGGGCGTTGCTAGTCTAGTTGTTGTAGCGTCGGGCGCTGATCTTGCCTAAGGGGAGTCGAACTCCCTATGTCTAAGGGAGATGAACTCCCTAAGTTTGATAGAGATGAACTCCGTAAATTCATAAAAGGGAATTGAAATCCTTGAGATAGCCATAGTATGGCATAGGGAGGCAAGATCCCTCAGATCAATTTTTATTCGATCAACCCATAATCTAAATTTCATAAGCAAGCTCTGATACCAATATAGAATTTAGGATAAACAAAACATAGAGGAGAGGGATTAGGATTACCTCAGCGAAAGCAGTGGTAGTGGTAGGCTTAATCTCACTTCTTATCGTCTTGATCCTTGATGGTTGGTAGATGTAATAAGAACAGACACTTTTGATCCACAGTTCAAGCACCTCAATGGAAGTTCCTTGTGATTGAGAGGGAGAAGAGATGAGGATTCCTATTTTTTTCCAAGTGGAAGAACACCTTCTAAAGAAGCAACCTATGCATTCAAGTTCTCATAGGATTTTATAGATGTTAGGAAATAAAGTTGTAATCCTCATCTACAACTAACAAGATCATAGGAGATATAGTAGTAATCTAACAACAGCTAACAACATTCAGATCAATCTTGATTTGAATTTCATATCAAGATTATCTCATCTTATCATCATGAGATCTTTTATTAATCCTTGTTGGGTCTAACTTGCTATGGGCGCCCAATAAAGTCCCGACCCGCCCTGCGAGTCATTTATTCCAACAGTACATGCTCCAAAATTCTTAGTGTTGGCCCAAGGGTAAATTCGACGATAGTAAGTCTAAATCTACTGATTTCAATATAAACAATGCCATCTCAGGTGTTGGCTAATGAGTAAATCCGACAATAGCAAGTCTAAATCCACTGATTTCAATATTAAAAATGCCATTGCAGGTGTTGGCTCACGAGTAAATTTGACAATAGCAAGTCTCAATCCATTGATTTCAATCTCAACTGCCATTCAGGCCAACACATAGTTTTCTTCTGTGTCAAACCTTGTCCATTTGTTATCTTTAAAATCACAAAAGAAGAGACATTTTCCTTAAAAGTCTGGATCACTCGGAAACGATGATGGTATGCATTTTTAGAAAGGGTTTTAGATTACCCTAAGAAATTTATTATTTGAATATTAGTGCCAACAAGACATGGTTCACTTGATATTAGTCTCTCTCTTATTTTTTTCATCCAATTTCACAAGTAATCATCGAGGTTGTCAAAATTACAAGCTTGTCTCATGCACCTTAATTTCACCCTACTAGCCTCTTCTCCCTTTCAAATGTAAAACTAAAACTGTTCACTTGACGAGAATAAGTATTACAATTGTACCAAAGTTTTGTTCACAAATTTAAAAACTCTACAGGTCTTGGCCTTTTTCTTGTTGAGTCCCTTAAATTAGAAGTCAATTTTATCTAACATTCAAGCGATAATTAATCTTCAATAATTGAAGGTGAGCTTGAATTATGCTTGATTTTGAAGGTGAAAATGGATGTCTGTGGATTGGCTAGAGAAATAGATGAGATAAAAAGGTTCATGTGAGGGCAGTGATTTGATTGGTGAGAGATGAGAGATGATTTTGGTCTTTGGGCAAGGTATGTTGATGCTTACTATGTAGAGAGGATCAAAAACTTGAACATAGAGTTTTTTAACTCATGATAAAAAAAGATGTGTGAGTGACAGAAGAGAGTGGCAAAGAAAAAAACTAAGAAAAGGGATGAGGCATCAGGTTGGTCCCGATCGATCGACGTGCACTTCCTGCAGAGTCGATATACCATCCGGTCGACTGACCCCAACTCTGATAGTTAACAGAGAGTTGGGGTGTGCTGGTCAGTCGACCGCCTGGTCGACCGACATCTCTCGGTCAACCAACCCCAATTCTGAGATTTAACAGAAAGTTGGGGTGAGGTCGACCGCTCGGTCGATCGGCAGTCGGGTCCAAGCGGAAAACAGGGACCGACCAGCTCTATTTTTATTTTCCTCTTTTCCTATAAATAGGGGTTCTTTGGGATATTTTGGGGTTATCAAGAACTTGTAAATTCTCTTGTAATTTGTTCCTACATCAATAGATCCCTCTCTTCCGCCCCGAGGACATAGGCAAGCTTGTCGAACCTCGTTACTTCTTTGTGTCCTTCATCTTGTGGTTGTTTGATCTTGTTTTGGATGTTTCTCGTATCCTTGTCCAACAAGTGGTATCAGAGCTCTAGGCTGCGCTCGGCCTTCGTGTGGTGAAGTGGATTTGGATTGGAAGCTTGAATCTTATAGATCTGAAGCTTTGGAGTGAATAAAAATCGGTTTTTTTACTTCGAAGGATCTCATCTTCTAAATTTGGGTGGAGAGATCAATTGAAAACTCTTCGTGGGGTTTCAATTGAAGGTAAAAATCATATCTTTATCTCGTAGATAAATCCGTAGTTGTTATTGCTTGTTTAGCTGTTTGGATTTGGAGGAGAAATGGCCGAAGAGACATCAGATGCTAATGGTTCTTTCGTTGTGAAGAACATACAGAATATTGATCACCTGAAGATAGATGTGGTGAAGTTTGACGGAAGAAACAACTCAGGACTATGGAGATATGAAATATTGAACGTGTTAAACGCGCAAAATTTGAAGGATTCTCTTGAGTTGTAAGAGAAACCGACGAAGATGGATGAGAAAGTGTGAAAGAAAATGAACATAATAGCTTGTGATGTGATTAGGTCTTGCTTATCACAAGACCTAAAATACGGTGTGATAAATGAGACTTCACCGAAGAAGATCTGAGAGACTCTCGCGAGCAAGTACTTGACGAAGAGAGTTGAGAAATGCTTGCACTTGAAGAGGAGACTTAACAGTTTTCAGTTGAAGAGAGGGGTTTCTATAAGTGATCACATTAACACATACATGAAGCTTCTTATGAATTTAGCAAACGTGGATGTAATTATCGATGATAAGGACAAAGCTTTAATTTTGTTGAGTTCTCTACCCGATGAGGGTTATGAGACCTTTATACTGACATTGATAAACAGAAGAACATCACTGAGCTATGTTAAATTTACTACTGCTCTTGTGAATCTCAAGTTGAGGAGAAAGGACAAAGAGTCCTTGAATAGCACATCAGCGAAGTTGTTCACTGTGAGAAGGAGTACAAGTAAAAGAGAGGAAATCATTGTAGATCGAAGTCAAAGTGGCGATATTGCAACTGGAGTTTGACTTGAGATCAGTGTGTATTTTGCAAACTGACCGGACATTGAAATAAAGATTGTCTGGAGCTCAGAAAGAAAAACAAGTTGAAGGAGAAGTCAGTAAAACCATCAGAGATGAGTGTCGCTAAATTAGGTGAAAATGATTCTGATTATTCTGTATTCTCGTTCTCTATTACACTGTCAGTATGCTGCTCAGATGTTGAGTGGTTATTGGATACGGGGGCTACCTATCACATATGTCTCAGAAGAGAATGTTTTCTAGTTTGAGAAGCTGGATAGTGGCGTGGTGATCATGGAAAATGATGGAGCATGCCAAATGAATGGGATAGGTACCATCCGCATCAAGATGTTTGATGGCGAGATAAGAGACTTGACTAAAGTGAGATATGTTCCTCAGACGAAGAAGAACAGTATCTCCATTGGAGCTGTGGAGTCAAAGGGACTAAAGGTGACGTTGAAGAATGGTATTTTCAAGGTCACGAAGGGGTCCATGGTTGTGATGAAGGGTGTCGAAACAGAAATTTGTATTACTTGAAGCATAGTACAATCACAAGTGTTTTGACAGCCGCTGTTGACTCGGATGATGATGATGCTACAAAGTTGTAGCACATGAGACTTGGTCATGCTAGAGAGAAGTCTATGCAAGCATTGGTGGAGCAAGGCTTATTGAAGGGTGCGAAGACCTGCAAGATGGAATTCTGTGAGCATTGCATATTGAGCAGAGAAATCAAGGTGAATTTTGGCATCACTATTCACCGTACTAAAAATTCTTGATTATGTGCATATAGATATTTGAGGTCCCTCAAAGAATGTGTCTATTGAAGAAAAATATTATTTTGTCTCTTTTGTTGATGATTACTCTAGGAGAAATTAGGTGTACACTATGTCGCAAAAAGAGCGAAGTCCTAGATATCTTTTTGGAGTGGAGAAGGAGAATGAAGTTACAAACATGCAGGAAGATCAAGATACTCAGCACTGATAATGAAGGAGAGTACAAGAGTGATCTATTTCTGCAGTTATGCTATGATGCAGGCATTGAAAGACACTTCACAGTGAGAGAAACTCTACAATAGAGTGGGATGGCAGAAAGATTCAACTGTACTTTGCTGGAGAAGATATGGTGTTTGTTATCTAATAGTGGGTTGAGGAAGATATTTTGGGCAGATGTTATGACATATGCAAGCCATCTCATCAACAGTTGCCGACATCTTCAATAAAAGGAAAAACTCCGATGAAGATGTGATCGGGCAGGGCTGCTTCAGATTACGATATGCTTTATGTTTTTGGATGTACATCTTATTATCATATGAGTGATGAGAAGTTAGAACCACGAGCAAGAAAGGTCGTGTTCTTAGGGTTCAAGAGAGGAGTGAAAGATTAAAAAGTCTGGGACTCTAAAGATCAGAAAATTATTCTGAGCAGAGATGTCACTTTTGATGAGTCTTCCAT